>JAXCGZ010003828.1:75000-132500 GCA_037179515.1 Halocaridina rubra
CAAACATATTCATGAATGAATTTACAGACTCTGGTAGGTCATTTACAAATACAAGGAACAAAAGTGGCCCTAAAAATGAACCCTGTGGAACGCCACTACTAACTCTTCTCCATTCAGACACTGAGTGTCTTACTCTAACCCTCTGTTCCCTTCCTTCTAAGTAAGTCTGCATCCATTCCAAGACATTTTCACCTATTCTAGCCATTGATTGCAGCTTCCTAATAAGTCTCCCATGTGGAACAGTGTCAAACGCTTTCTGGAACTCGAGGAATATGAAATCTGCCCAGCCCTCTCTTTCCTGTAAGATTTGGCTTACCTCATCATAAAATTCTAATAAGTTTGTTACTGTTGATCTACCTTCTCTGAAGCCATGTTGCCTCACTGACAAAAAGTTGAAGGATTCCAAGTGAAGAGAGATAGGTTGCCTTAGTAGTTCCTCCATAACCTTGCAAACTATGCTGGTCAAGGAAACTGGTCTATAGTTCAGAGCCGTATCCATCCTTCCCTTTTTGAAGATAGGTATCATATTTGCTTGTTTCCATCATCTTGGAATTTCCCCTGACTTCAATGACTTTTTAAATATGATACCCAGTGCCACTGATATTGAGTTTGCGCATTTTTTAAGTACATGAGGGGATATGTCATCAGGACCTGTAGCTTTATGAACATCTAAATCCATCAGCGCTTTGCATACCTCTGTGACTGTAAGGTTGATGTTCTCTAATACCGGCCCTTGAGCTTCTTTCTCTGCAATCTGATGAGGTGGGGTATTTTCTACTGTAAATACTGACTGAAACTCCTTGTTCAATTCTTTGCAGATCTCTTCATCCGTCTCAGTGTTGCTTCCATCCGCTCTCTTTAGCCTTAAAATCTGTTCTTTTACCTTCAGTTTTCCTCTGATAAAGCTGTGGAAAAGCTTGGGATTTTCTTTAGCATTCCTGGTGATGTCCCTCTCATAGTCTCTCTCTGCCTCTCTCCTTTTGCTAAGGTAGTCATTTCTTGCTCTTTTGTAGGTTTGCCAGGCATTTATGTTCTTTCTCCTCCTATACCTCTTGAAGCATTTGTCTCTCCACTCCTTAGCTCTTTTACACTCATTATCGAACCGTTTCTCTCTGGCATGAATTACACCTACTTTGGTGACAGGTATGCCGCAATATACTATCTTCCCATATTTCTCACAAAAGATGTCATACATTTCTTGTACAGATTTGTTGTAAAATAAGGTTCTCCAATCATTAACTGCAAAAAGCTCATTCATTTTGATGTAATCTCATTTTGGATAGTTCCTCCTCATGTCTTCAGTGCCTCTACTCTCAGGAAGAATATCTTCAATGATATATTTCATCAACAACTCACAGTGGTCACTCTTTCCAACTGGTGGTTCATACTCATTTTTTTTCAATATCCAACACATTATCTGTGAATACTAGATCAAGTAGTGATGGTTCATCCCCACCCCTGGCCCTCGTTGGTTCCATTAAATGTTGGTGTAGAAATTCCCTTGTACGCAATCTAGGAATCTAGCCCCGAATGAGTCCTCACCACTGTGTGGGTCAAGATTTATCCAATCTATCTCTTTATGATTAAAATCTCCCATAATCAAAATCCTACATTTTCTCTCCCGTGCCATGTTAACAACTGAGTTTATGACTTCAATAGTACCTATATGTGTGATTACCTAATTGTGATTACCTAATTGTGTTTACGGGAAAGAGCCCAAAGCTCGTATCATCCCGTCTCCTGATCGGTTCCATTTTATACTTAGTGATACTTATCATACCTGTCCTTAAAACTATGGATTGAGATAGCATTAACTACCTCCTCGCTTAGCGAATTCCAATTATCAACTACTCTTACACTGAAAAAGTATTTTCTTACATCCTGCAAAGAAGTTTTCTTACCAAGCTTCAAACTATGACCTCTAGTTCTAGAGCCAGCCATGTCAAAATATCGATCCCTATCCACTCTATCATAACCATGAAGGAATTTAAAGACTGTCACCATATCCCCCCTCACTCTTCTAGCTTCGAGTGGTGGTAAGTCTAATTCCCTCAGCCTATCATCATAACTGAGATTGCGTATTTCTAGCACCAGTTTCGTGGCATGTCTTTGAACTTTTTCAAGCTTAGCTATGTGATTTTTCAAGTGCGGATTCCAAAAGGGGGCTGCATAGTCGAGTTTTGGCCTCACATAGGTTACATAAATATTTCTGAACATTTCCTTGTCCATGTGCCTGAAGGCTACCCGTACATTTGATAAGAATGCATATGCTGCCCTTACTATGCCATTTATATGTATTTCTGGAGACAAATCTGCCAGTATGTTTACTCCTAGATCTCTCTCATTTTCTGTCTCTAGAAGTTGTACTCCAGCCACAGAGTAGTCAAGCTTGGGCCTTCTTGCACTTGTACCCATTCTCATTACCTTACATTTTGAAGTATTGAATTTCATTAGCCACTTTTCTGACCACTCATGCAGATTATTTAGACACTCCTGAAGTTCTCTACCATTGTTCTCGTTTTTTACTTTCTTTACAATCTTTGCATCATCTGCAAACATATTCATGAATGAATTTACCGACTCTGGTAGGTCATTTACATATACAAGGAACAAAAGTGGCCCTAAAACTGAACCCTGTGGAACTCCACTAATAACTCTTCTCCATTCAGACACTGAGTGTCTTACTCTAACCCTCTGTTCCCTTCCTTCTAAGTAAGTCTGCATCCATTCCAAGACATTTTCACCTATTCTAGCCATTGATTGCAGCTTCCTAATAAGTCTCCCATGTGGAACAGTGTCAAACGCTTTCTGGAACTCGAGGAATATGAAATCTGCCCAGCCCTCTCTTTCCTGTAAGATTTGGCTTACCTCATCATAAAATTCTAATAAGTTTGTTACTGTTGATCTACCTTCTCTGAAGCCATGTTGCCTCACTGACAAATAGTTGAATGATTCCAAGTGAAGAGAGATATGTTTCCTTAGTAGTTTCTCCATAACTTTGCAAACTATGCTGGTCAAGGAAACTGGTCTATAGTTCAGAGCCGTACCCCTCCTTCCCTTTTTGAAGATAGGTATCACATTTGCTTGTTTCCAGCATCTTGGAATCTCCCCTGACTCCAGTGACTTTTTAAATATGATACTTAGTGCCACTGATATTGAGTTTGAGCATTTTTTAAGCACATGAGGGGATATGTCATCAGGACCTGTAGCTTTATGAACATCTAAATCCTTCAGTGCTTTGCATACCTCTGTGGCTGTAAGGTTGATGTTCTCTAATACCGGCCCTTGAGCTTCTATCACTGCAATCTGAGGGGGTGGGGTATTTTCTACTGTAAATACTGACTGAAACTCCTTGTTCAATTCTTTGCAGATCTCTTCATCCGTCTCAGTGATGCTTCCATCCTCTCTCTTTAGCCTTAAAACCTGTTCTTTTACCTTCAGTTTTCCTCTGATAAAGCTGTGGAAAAGCTTGGGATTTTCTTTAGCCTTCCTGGTGATGTCCCTCTCATAGTCTCTCTCTGCCTCTCTCCTTTTACTTAGGTAGTCATTTCTTGCTCTTTTGTAGGTTTGCCAGGCATTTATGTTTTTTCTCCTCCTATACCTTTTCCAGCATTTGTCTCTCCACTCCTTAGCTCTTTTACACCCATTATCGAACCATTTCTCTCTGGAATGAATTACACCTAATTTGGAGACAGGTATGCAGCAATATACTATCTTCCCGTATTTCTCACAAAAGATGTCATACATTTCTTGTACAGATTTGTTGTAAAATAAGGTTCTCCAGTCAAGAACTGCAAAAAGCTCATTCATTTTGATGTAATCTCCTTTCCAATAGTTCCTCCTCATGTCCTCAGTGCCTCTACTCTCAGGAAGAATATCTTCAATGATATACTCCATCAACAACACACAGTGGTCACTCTTTCCAATTGGTTGTACATACTCAATTTTTTCAATATCCAACACATTATCTGTGAACACTAGATCAAGTAGTGATGGTTCATCCCCACCCCTGGCCCTTGTTGGTTTCATTACATGTTGGTGTAGGAAATTCCCTTGTACGCAATCTAGGAATCTTGCCCCGAATGAGTCCTCACCACTGTGTGGGTCAAGATTTATCCAATCTATCTCTTTATGATTAAAGTCTCCCATAATCAAAATCCTACATTTTTTTCCCCGTGCCATGTTAACAACTGAGTTTATGACTTCAATAGTACTTATATGACTTTCCTCATAAACATCAAGCCTATTTTGGTTCCTTGGTGGGTTGTATACAACAGTTATTATAATGCTCTCTGACCCAGTATTTATGCGAGCAACAAGAACTTCCTTGAACTCACTTTCTATAGCCAAGTTTATTTCTTCAACTTGAATCCTTTCACTTATGAGCAGTGCTATCCCTCCACCAGTCCTCTCAGATCTTTCAACCCTTAATATTCTGAAGCCCTTAGGAAAAACTGTGACACTGTTTATGTCCTCACTCAACTTAGTCTCTGTAATTGCTACTATATCTGCCTTACTGTTGTGAATCCTATCTTTTAATTCTACTGCCTTACCAGCTAATCCATCAGCATTTGTGTATAACAATCTTAATGAGGCCCCATCCCCTATTCTTCTGTCATTATCTTCTTTATCTCCCCTTTGTCTGGAAGAACTCTGTAATGAAAATTTTTCTTCTCTTCTTCATTTCTTTCATCATTTAACCTTCTTGCCTCTTGCTACAAGTTTTTGATCTTTCCCATCTCTTCCTGTGTTCTGTATCGTCTAATGAACACTTCTTTGAATTCTTGAAGGTCTTTTAGACTTTTTTTTCTCAACAATATTTCCCTACATGTTTCCCCTCTCTCAAAGGTTACTTTTGTTGGTCTCGGTTTTCCTTCCCTCGAATATTTACCTAGTTGGTGTATGTTTACAATATCCTCAGGACCACATACTACTCCAAGCTTTCTTATCAGGTCTACAACCCTAGCTTTACTTTCTTCAAGTCTCCCCTGCCATGTTGGCTCCTGGGATTCGCTTATGCCTGACATTACCACTGTCTTCTCCTTATCAAGTGCCTGTCTGATGAGTGGGTTTGCCCTTTCCATCACAACGTCTTTCATTTTTTCGATTACTGTCTCTTTATAGTCAACTGTTTTTATGTTTTCCAGTGCCACCACCTTTACAGCCTCTTTTACTGCCACATTCCCCTTTAGTGCATCAGCAAAGGAAGTTTTCATGGTATCATTTTCCATATTCAGCTCCTGGAACTCTTTTCTGAACTGTTCAATGTTTTCCTTAATCTGGACATTCCAAGCAGCAATCTCGTCTCTCTCAGAAGAGAGCAGTGAACTAACATCTAATTCCTTTAGGTTGTCATTCAGCTGTTTGTTTTTATCTTCTTGTTTAAAAATTCTAGATTCTAGTTGACTCTTTTCCCCTCCAGCTTCTTTATTCTTTTTTCTAGTTCCTTTCTCTCCTGCCCTTGTGCTTTATTTGCTTTCTCCAAAGATCTTATTTGCTCTCTGAGTGTTTCATTCTCTTTCATTTCTCCATCCATATTCCGAATTTTTTTCATCAAGGCATATAACCATTGCCTCTGAATTCTTGATTTTCTGTTTAAGTCTCCTAATGGCTACCCCTCCTACCGACCCATGGATGGGGGAGGTTTGGGACAGAGATGGCCTCATTTTAATGTTTTCCCTCTCACAGACTATAGAAGGAAGAGGAGAAAGAGGAAAAAAAAAGAGAAAAACTTTTATTTAAGCTTCACACAGAATTTTTATATCTCCATATAAGTGCTATTTAGTGACTCAATTTATCTCTTTTCTGGTAACACACATCTTAACTTAAAAACTTGACCATGGTAATTTAAGGATAAAAAGAAAAAGAAAAAAAATGCAACAAAACAAAAGTCAAACCTGAAGGAAAATTCGAATTTGTGTCTGAGGAGGCACCCACCTGTTTCTGCTATATATTCTTCCTGACTGATAAACTCACTTGCTAACCAAGATATGTTATCACAGGATTAGACTTTACATTTAACTCAATATATATACAAAATAAAAAAAATAGTAAAAGAGAAAGCTAAAAGAAAAGCAAAAAAATGAAGAAAATAAGACAGCTGTACTACTTGGCAACTTAACTCAGTACTGTTGACAGGTGGATATTTGTTTTTTTTTTTTTAATTATTCAATTATTTCGTGTATGAAACTAACTAACAAGTTAATATAAATGGGAAGGATACTGATTTTAACAATATATGGAACCACAGGATCAGGTAAACGGCTTAAGAGCTTTCCCCAGTTTACACAAAAAATTAGGTAATGTGATGTGATGGCTTCACATCTGGCAACTCTTCTAAATTTCCTTCAAGGCAGAACTGGACAGCAGCTTCTCTCTCCCCTCACGAAAATGTTCTCAATTTTTTTCCTTTAATATTTTGGACAGTCTCGTCATACAACAAATATTACTTTTGTACTCACAATACTGGATATACGCGGCGCTTACGGCACGTCCAGCAACCTGGTTAGGCTCTCGGTGTGTGTGTGTGTGTGTAGTGTGATTACCTAATTGTGATTACCTAATTGTGTTTACGGGAAAGAGCCCAAAGCTCGTATCTTCCCGTCTCCTCATCGGTTCCACTTTATACTTAGTGATACTTATCATACCTGTCCTTAAAACTATGGATTGAGATAGCATTAACTACCTCCTCGCTTAGCCAATTCCAATTATCAACTACTCTTACACTGAAAAAGTATTTCCTTACATCCTGCAAAGAAGTTTTCTTACCAAGCTTCAAACTATGACCTCTAGTTCTAAAGCCAGCCATATCAAAATATCGATCCCTATCCACTCTATCATAACCATGAAGGAATTTAAAGACTGTCACCATATCCCCCCTCACTCTTCTAGCTTCGAGTGATGGTAAGTCTAATTCCCTCAGCCTCTCATCATAACTGAGATTGCGTATTTCTGGCACCAGTTTCGTGGCATGTCTTTGAACTTTTTCAAGCTTAGCTATGTGCTTTTTCAAGTGCGGATTCCAAAAGGGGGCTGCATATTCGAGTTTTGGCCTCACATAGGTCACATAAATATTTCTGAACATTTCCTTGTCCATGTGCCTGAAGGCTACCCTTACATTTGATGAGAATGCATATGCTGCCCTTACTATGCCATTTATATGTATTTCTGGAGACAAATCTGCCAGTATGTTTACTCCTAGATCTCTCTCATTTTCTGTCTCTTGAAGTTGTACTCCAGCCACCGAGTAGTCAAGCTTAGGCCTTCTTGCACTTGTACCCATTCTCATTACCTTACATTTTGAAGTATTGAATTTCATTAGCCACTTTTCTGACAACTCATGCAGATTATTTAGACACTCCTGAAGTTCTCTACCATTGTTCTCGTTTTTTACTTTCTTTACAATCTTTGCATCATCTGCAAACATATTCATGAATGAATTTACCGACTCTGGTAGGTCATTTACATATACAAGGAACAAAAGTGGCCCTAAAAATGAACCCTGTGGAACTCCACTACTAACTCTTCTCCATTCAGACACTGAGTGTCTTACTCTAACCCTCTGTTCCCTTCCTTATAAGTAAGTTTTTATCCATTCTAAAACATTTCCACCTATTCTAGCCATTGATTGCAACTTCCTAATAAGTCTCCCATGTGGAACAGTGTCAAAAGCTTTCTGGAAGTCTAGGAATATGCAATCTGCACAGCCCTCTCTTTCCTGTAAGATTCGGCTTACCTCATCATAAAATTCTAATAAGTTTGTTACTGTTGATCTACCTTCTCTGAAGCCATGTTGCCTCACTGACAAAAAGTTGAAGGATTCCAAGTGAAGAGAGATATGTTTCCTTAGTAGTTTCTCCATAACTTTGCAAACTATGCTGGTCAAGGAAACTGGTCTATAGTTCAGAGCCGTATCCCTCCTTCCCTTTTTGAAGATAGGTATCACATTTGCTTGTTTCCAGCATCTTGGAATCTCCCCTGACTCCAGTGACTTTTTAAATATGATACTTAGTGCCACTGATATTGAGTTTGCGCATTTTTTAAGCACATGAGGGGATATGTCATCAGGACCTGTAGCTTTATGAAAATATAAATCCATCAGCGCTTTGCATACCTCTGTGGCTGTAAGGTTGATGTTCTCTAATACCGGCCCTTGAGCTTCTATCACTGCAATCTGAGGGGGTGGGGTATTTTCTACTGTAAATACTGACTGAAACTCCTTGTTCAATTCTTTGCAGATCTCTTCATCCGTCTCAGTGATGCTTCCATCCGCTCTCTTTAGTCTTAAAACCTGTTTTTTTACCTTCAGTTTTCCTCTGATAAAGCTGTGGAAAAGCTTGGGATTTTCTTTAGCCTTCCTGGTGATGTCCCTCTCATAGTCTCTCTCTGCCTCTCTCCTTTTACTTAGGTAGTCATTTCTTGCTCTTTTGTAGGCTTGCCAGGCATTTATGTTTTTTCTCCTCCTATACCTTTTCCAGAATTTGTCTCTCCACTCCTTAGCTCTTTAACACTCATTATCGAACCATTTCTCTCTGGCATGAATTACACCTACTTTGGTGACAGGTATGTAGCAATCTACTATCTTCCCATATTTCTCACAAAAGATGTCATACATTTCTTGTACAGATTTGTTGTAAAATAAGGTTCTCCAGTCAATAACTGTAAAAAGCTCATTCATTTTGATGTAATCTCCTTTCGGATAGTTCCTCCTCATGTCCTCAGTGCCTCTACTCTCAGGAAGAATATCTTCAATGATATACTCCATCAACAACACACAGTGGTCACTCTTTCCAATTGGTGGTTCATACTCAGTTTTTTCAATATCCAACACATTATCTGTGAACACTAGATCAAGTAGTGATGGTTCATCCCCACCCCTGGCCCTTGTTGGTTTCATTACATGTTGGTGTAGGAAATTCCCTTGTACGCAATCTAGGAATCTTGCCCCGAATGAGTCCTCACCACTGTGTGGGTCAAGATTTATCCAATCTATCTCTTTATGATTAAAGTCTCCCATAATCAAAATCCTACATTTTTTTTCCCGTACCATGATAACAACTGAGTTTATGACTTCAATAGTACCTATATGACTTTCCTCATAAACTTCAAGCCTATTTTGGTTCCTTGGTGGGTTGTATACAACAGTTATTATAATGCTCTCTGACCCAGTATTTATGCGAGCAACAAGAAATTCCTTGAACTCACTTTCTATAGCCAAGTTTATTTCTTCAACTTGAATCCTTTCACTTATGAGCAGTGCTATCCCTCCACCAGTCATCTCAGATTTTTCTACCCTTAGTATTCTGAAGCCCTTAGGAAAACCTGTGACACTGTTTATGTCCTCACTCAACTTAGTCTCTGTAATTGCTACTATATCTGCCTTACTGTTGTGAATCTTATCTTTTAATTCTACTGCCTTACCAGCTAATCCATCAGCATTTGTGTATAACAATCTTAATGAGGCCCCATCCCCTGATCTTCTGTCATTATCTTCTTTATCTCCCCTTTGTCTGGAAGAACTCTGAAATGAAAATTTTTCTTTTGTTCTTCATTTCTTTCCTCATTTAACCTTCTTGACTCTTGCAACAAGATTTTGATCTTTCCCATCTCTTCCTGTGTTCTGTATCGTCTAATGAACACTTCTTTGAATTCTTGAAGGTCTTTTAGACTTTTTTTCTCAACAATATTTCCCTACATGTTTCCCCTCTCTCAAAGGTTACTTTTGTTGGTCTCGGCTTTCCTTCCCTCGAATATTTACCTAGTTGGTGTATGTTTACAATATCCTCAGGACCACAAACTACTCCAATCTTTCTTATCAGGTATACAACCCTAGCTTTATTTTCTTCAAGTCTCCCCTGCCATGTTGGCTCCTGGGATTCGCTTATGCCTGAGATTACCACTGTCTTCTCCTTATCAAGTGCCTGTCTGATGAGTGGGTTTGTCCTTTCCATCACAACGTCTTTCATTTTTTCGATTACTGTCTCTTTATAGTCAACTGTTTGTATGTTTTCCAGTGCCACCACCTTTACAGCCTCTTTTACTGCCACATTCCCCTTTAGTGCATCAGCAAAGGAAGTTTTCATGGCATCATTTTCCATATTCAGCTCCTGGAACTCTTTTCTGAACTGTTCAATGTTTTCCTTAATCTGTGTAATTACCTAATTGAGCTTTACGGAAAAAGAGCCCAAGATCGTGTGCGTGTGATCACCAAATTGTTATTACCTAATTGTGCTTACGGGAAAGAGCCCAAAGCTCGTGTCTTCCTGTCTCCTGATCGGTTCCATTTAGTACTTTTATTTTTTTTATGATTGTGACACCAGGATGGGCCAAAAAAAAAAAATATAAAATAAAACAGCCCTCATCGGGCCTGGGTACGAAAAATACATAAAGAGAAACAGAGATGGAGAGTGTAATGACTTGTCAGATGGGAAGGGATAAAAGATGTGTGATGAATATCCTAGAATATTCAGTGTAGATGTAAGCATAGAAAAAGAACCGTAACTGAAGGAAGACTTAACATCGAACTGTCATGGATAGACCTATTTAAGTTCAAAAAACCTTCAGCTGTAGTATCACAACGGGCGGCTGGTGCCATGAGCTTAGTGATACTTATCATACCTGTCCTTAAAACTATGGCTTGAGTTAGCATTAACTACCTCCTCACTTAGCGAATTCCAAATATAAAAAAAAGCACTTCCTTACATCCTGCAAAGAAGTTTTCTTATGAAGCTTCAAAATATTGATCCCTATCCACTCTATCATAACCATGAAGGAATTTACATACTGTCACTATATCCCCCCTCAGTCTTCTAGCTTTGAGTGATGGTAAGTCTAATTCCCTCAGCCTCTCATCACAACTAAGATTGCGTATTTCTGGCATCAGTTTCATCGCGTGTCAAGCTTAGCTACGTTCTTTTCCAAGTACGGATTCCAAAAGGGGGCTGCATATTCAAGCTTTGGCCTCACATAGGTTACTTACATACTTATGAACATTTCCTTGTCCATGTGCCTGAAGGCTATGCTTACATTTGATAAGAAAGCATATGCTGCCCTTACTATGCCATTTATATGCATTTCTGGAGACAGATCTGTCAGTATGTTTACTCCTAAAACTCTCTCATTTTCTGTCTCTTAAAGTTGCATTCCTGCCACCGAGTAGTCAAACTTGGGCCTTCGTGCACTTGTACCCATTCTCATTACCTTACATTTTGAAGTATTGAATTTTCATTAGCTATTTTTCTGACCACTCATGCAGACTATTTAGATCTTCCTAAAGTTCTCTACCATTGTTCTCGTTTCCTACTTTCTTCACAATCTTTGCATCATCTGCAAACATATTCGTGAATGAATTTACAGAGTTTGGTAGGTCATTTACATATACAAAGAGCAAAAGTGTCCTAAAAATGAACCAAGTAGAACTCCACTACTAACTCTTCTCCATTCAGACACTGAGTGTCTTACTCTAATCCTCTGTTCCTTTCCTTCTAAGTATGTTTTTTATCCATTTCAAGACAATTCCACCTATTCTAGCCATTGCTTAAAGCTTCTTAATTAGTCTCTCGTGTGCGACAGTGTCAAATGCTTTCTGGAAGTCTAGGAATATGCAATCTGCCCAGCCCTCTCTTTCCTGTAAAATTCGGCTTACCTCATCATAAAATTATAATAAGTTTGTTACTGTTGATCTACCTTCTCTGAAGCCATGTTATCTTACTGACAAAAAGTTGAAAGATTCCAAGTGAAGAGAGATATGTCTCCTTAGTAGTTTCTCCAAAACTTTGCAAACTATGATGGTCAAGGAAACTGGTCTATAGTTTAGAGCCATATCCCTTCTTCCCATTTTGAAGATAGGTATCACGTTTGCTTGTTTCCAACATCTTGGAATCTTCCCTGACTCAAGTGACATTTTAAATATGATACTTAATGCCACTGATATTGATTTTGCACAATTATTAAATACATGAGGGGATATATCATCAGGACCTGTAGCTCTATGGACATCTAACTCCATCAGTGCTTTCTATACCTCTGTGGCTGAAAGGATGATGTTCCCTAATACTGGCCCATGAACTTCTATCTCTGCAATCTGAGGGGTGGGGTCTTTTCTACTGTAAATACTGACTGAACTCCTTGCTCAATTATCTGCTCTCTTCAGCCTTAAATCCCGTTCTTTTACCTTCAGTTTTCCTGTAATAAATTTGTGGAAAAGCTTGGGATTTTATTTAGCCTTCCTGGTGATGCCACCTTCATAGTCTCTCTCTGCCTCTCTTTTTTTACTTAGGCAATCATTTCTTGCTCTTATGTAGGTTTGCCATGAATTGTTTATTTTTCTCCTCCTATACCTTTTCCAGCATTTGTCTCTCCACTACTTAGCTCTTTTAGACCCATTATTGAACCAATTCTCTCTGGCATGAATTACACCTACATTGGCGACAGGTATGCGGTAATCTACTATCCTCCCATATTTCTCACAAAAGATGTTGTACATTTTTTGTACAGATGTGTTGTAAAATAAGGTCCTCCAATCAATAACTGCACAAAAACTCATTCATTTTTATGTAATCTCCTTTTGGAGAGTTCCTCCTCAGGTCCTCAGTGCCTCTACTTTCAGGCAGAACATCTTCCATGATATACTCCATCAACAAAACACAATGGTCACTCTTTCCAATTGGTTTTTCATACTCAATTTTTTCAATATCCAACACATTATCTGTGAATACTAGATCAAGTAGTTATGGCTCATCCCCACCCCTGGCCCTCGTTGGTTCCATTACATGTTGGTGTAGGAAATTCCCTTGTACGCAATCTAGGAATCTTGCCCCAAATGAGTCCTCATTACTGTGTGGGTCAAAATGTATCCAATCTATCTCTGTATGATTAAAATCTCCCATAATCAAAATCCTACATTTTCTCTCCAGAGCCAAGTTAACAACGGAGTTTATGACTTCAATAGTACCTATATGACTTTCCTCATAAACTTCTAGCCTATTTTGGTTCCTTAGTGGGTTATATACAATAGTTATTATAATGCTCTCTGACCCAGTATTTACACAAGCAACAAGAAATTCCTTGAACTCACTTTCTATAGCCAAGTTTATTTCTTCAACCTGAATCCTTTCACTTATGAGCAGTGCTATCCCTCCACCAGTCCTCTCAAATCTTTCAACCCTTAATATTCGGAAGCCCTTAGGAAAAACTGTGGCACTGTTTATGTCCTCACTCAACTTAGTCTCTGTAACTGTTATTATATCTCCCTTACTGTTGTGAATCCTATCTTTTAATTCTACAGCCTTACCAGATAATCCATCAGCATTTGGATATAACAGTCTTAATGAGGCCCCATCCCCTGATCTTCTGTCATTATCTTCTTTATCTCCCCTTTATCTGGAAGAACTCTGAAATGAAAATTTTTCTTTTCTTCATTCATTCTACATTTAACTTTCTAGCCTCTTGCAACAAGTTTTTGATCCTTTCCATCTCTTCCTGTGTTCTGTATCGTCTAATGATCACTTCTTTAAATCTTGAAGGTCTTTTAGATTTTTTCCTCATCAATATTTCTCTACATGTGTCCCCTCTCTCAGAGGTTACTTTTGTTAGTCTCTGCTTTCCTTTCCTAGAATATTTACCTAGTTGGAGAATGTTTACAATATCCTCAGGACTACAAACTACTCTAAGTTTTCTTATCAGGTCTACAACCCTAGCTTTATTTTCTTCAAGCCTCCCCTGCCATGTTGGCTCCTGGGATTTGCTTATGGCTGAGATTACCACTGTCTTCTCTTTATCAAATGCCTGTTTAATCAGTGGATTTGCCCTTTCCATAACAATGTCTTTCATTTTTTTTATTATTGTTTATCTATAGGACTTGTAGCAAAACACTCTGTCACAAAAGCCCTTGCTAGAGCATACTGAATAATTTGTTCGTTGATGCTCTCCCTTGAAGGTGAGAGGACCTTCCCTTTTTGGCCCGCAGGTGGGGTAAGATTTGTTGATTGAAGGTGGTATTCGCTCTTGAGGGCGAATGGGCTTTCCTATTTTGGCGCGGAGGTGGGGTGAAATTTGCTTATTGTTGGTGGTATTCGCTCTTGAGGGTGACCGGACTTTTCTATTTTGGCCAGCAGGTGAGGTTGTGCAAAACTGCAAAGTAGTGGAAAACAAACGTTCAGCTGAGGATTATTAGCATACATCAAACAATTATTCTTTTTAATGAATTCCTGTTTTGGTGATGAAAGAGAGTTATTACATAGTTATCTTGGTGGAGGGTATTGACTGATGATATTCAGTACTCTGTTCATGTAGTTGTTTGTTGCTAGTCTGATTATGGAGCTAGCAATATGAAGGGCATTTGGATCTTCACTGGATGTTGCGGGGGCAGCAGTTTTCCGTCGAATTTCTGAAAAGGAATCGCATTCGAGGATGTAGTGGAGCAGTGGATGTGGCAAGGCTACCTTGCAGAAGGTGCATTCCCTGATGATATCATCCACTATTCACTAGGTGAACTTGTACCCGAGTCTCAGACGGTACACATTGACCGCCGTGCTTCGTTGAAGGTTCTTAGGCAGGGTGATTCGCTGAAGATCGATGGTGGCTTTGTACCACCATGTGGAGAGGGAGCCAATGTCAGTGCAAAGGTTGTGTTTAGGTATTAAGATGCAAAGGAGTGACTTGGTGGCTTTGGTTTTTATCTGTTGAAGCCCAGGAGGCAGAGATATTTGGATTTCTGCTCTAAGAGTGGCTTGTTTGGCAGCTTGATTGGCTTTCTCATTTCCCTTGATGCCGACTTGGCTGGGAATCCAGGCAAGAGTGATGGCTTTTCCAAGGCTGGTTGTCTTTTGGTAGTGGCTGAGAATGGTGGTGATGATGCATACAATTTCTCTGATTAGTGGCTTCTTGATGGCCTGTAAGGCGCCTTTAGAGTCAGAGAGAATTAGGGCATGGTCAGTTCCTTGCTGGGTGAAGAAGTCGAGGGCATTGGCTATGGCAACAAGCTCAGTCTGGAGTGATGAGCAGGAGTTTGACAGTCTCCAGGATTGGACGTGGTTTCCAGTGGTGAAGGTGGCGGCTGAGGCTCCGGTTTCTTGATTTACTGAGCTGTCAGTGTAGAAGACTTGAGAGTTCGGCCTGTTCCAGCTCTGAATTTTGTCCTTGTATATGTTTTTAGGGACAAGCGGGTTTGCCAAGCTTTTGGAGTTGTCAATGAGCTCTATTTTTATGTCGAGTGATTGGTCATTCCATGGGGGTGGGCATCGGTATTCAGGAAGCGGAGTGTCCTGTATCTTGGCTAGGATGTCCTCCCTGACTGGCAGTGCTTGCAGGCAAGCACAGACCCTGGCTGCCCAGATTCTAGGATGGTGGTCGGGGTGGCAATTGAGGATTAGCTGGAGATATGTGCCAGCGAGGCAGATATGTAGGGCAGTGTTGGCTTTGGCCACAAAGAGGGTCAGTCTTTGCTGAGCTCTGAGTTTGAGTGGCATGAGTCCCAATTCCATCTGGATGTTTTCTCTCTTGGTCCACTTGGGGGCTCCTAGCATGGTATGCATGGCGTTGTTTTGAATGACTTCTATCTTGACCCATTGTTGGTCTTTTAGTAGCCAGAGTGTAGGACAAGCATAATCAATGAGGCTGCGTATGGCTTGTACATAGAAGCTTTTAAGGACATTAAAGGATGCACCATCGTAGAGGCCCGACATCTTGTCGCTGGCTGCATTTGTAGTGCAAGTGTTGAATTTCAGGTCCAAAGGCTAGTTTGCCATCGATGAATACACCCAGGTATCGGTGCTTGGTAACCCAGTCTACAGGCTCGTTACCTATGACCAGATTAGTGTCTGGTCTCCCTGGTGGATGGGAAGGGCCTTGGTTTTGCGGGCATTGATTTTAACTCCGAGGGAGATGAAGTCTTGGTGAATCTTGGTGAGGCAGCATTGGGTCTTGTTGGAGCTTCTGTCGACTATTGTGACGAGGGCAAAGTCTTCCGCATAATTGAAGAGTTTGGCTCCATGTGGTAGTGCGATGTCCATGAGTTTTTCCATGAGACAATTAAAGAGGAAGGGGCTAAGGATTCCACCTTGGGGGTCCCATTTTCGTGGTTTTTGTAGGTGGAGTAGTGCCCTTCTACTTTGACTCGTGCACTATGGTTTTGTATATTCTGCTTGATCCATAAGAGAAGGTTTCATTTGATCTGCTTTGCGACGAGAGCTGAGAGTATCGCTAGCACATTGGCTAGTTCAAAGGCCTTCTCTAGGTCTAGGAAAATGATGTATCCATGACAGTAGTTGATATATGATAGCATGGAGGCTATAAGTAAAACCCATTTTACATGCACAAATTGAAATACGTTTGTAAGCTAAAATAAACAAGTACAGTATAAAAGACATAAAAGATAAACATAAAAATAAACAACACACCAGAGAAGTAATCTTTACAGACTAGTCAAACTTAGGCTAACACACCAGCTTCCTCATTTGAGGGTAACGACCGTCGACTTAGTAGATCAGCAAGGTCATCGTCCTTTCCATCAACATGTTGAGCAGTGAATTTAAAAAGATTCAGGTAAAGTGCCCAGCTTTGCAGCCGAGGATTCAGCTTGTCTGCAGTCTGTAAATATAGGAGGGGATGGTGGTCGGTTCCCAGTGTAAAATGTTGGCCATACAGATGGACTTCAAATTTCTTTATAGCCCAATATGCAGCCAGAGCTTACTTCTCCAAGGTGGACTAATTCCACTCTTCAGGGAGAAGCCTGCTGCTTGCATATCGCTCTGAAGCTACTTCTGCAGAATTGTCCAATCGGGCTTCCAGAAGCACAGTGCCCAGGCCTTCATCTGAGGCATTGGTCTGCAAGATAAAGGGAAAATTGTGGTTTGCCAGTTGTAATACTGGCTCACCCACCAATGCTTCTCTGAGCTTGAAAAATGCTCTCTCCACCTCGTCTGTCCATTGGACAGGGAGAGTTGTACCTCGCTTCGAGGAGGTTATATGCTGCAAAGGGAATTAAAGTGTGGAATGAACCATTGGTAGAAGCCGACACTACCCAGGAATGATCTCAGTTGAGTGACAGTAGCAGGTTTCTCCATATCCTTAATAGCTTGCAGCTTGTCCTGTAAAGGGGACATAACTCTTTCTCCAACTAAGTGGCCGAGATACTGCAATTGTGTGAAACCAATCTCGAATTTGGAAGGCTATAAATGAAGTCCATGCTGGTTCAGACGAGCAAGAACTCAGCGAAAAGTCATGAGGTGCGATGGTCAATCCTGAGAATGCACCAGGATGTCGTCTATAAAGCATGAAACATTGCGAGGTACTGCAATACTGTCCTTATGAGTCGGTTGGAGCAGCCAGAGGCATTTACCCTACCAAAAGGCATGACGCTGAACTGGTACAGACCGTATCTTGTGGAAAAGGCTGTTAGAGGCTTGGCATTCTCGCTCAGCGGGACTTGCCAAAATCCACTGGCCAGATCAAATTTGGACAGGTAGCGGGCTCGGGAGAGTAACAAGAAAATATGCTCGGCGTCGGCAATGGGCTCTCCATCAAAGCTGGTACGAGAGTTAAGCTTATGACAGTCAAGGCAGAACCTATGACTGCCATCTCGCTTACGCGCTGCCAGTAACGGCGAACACCAAGGCAAAATGCTCTTTTCAACTATTCTGAGGCGGACCAAAGTGTCAAGATCTTCCTTCAACTGTAAGAACAGCTGGTGGGGAAGGCTATAGGAATGCCAAAATGGCTCTGGGTCAGTCAATCTGACATGATGCTCAAGGGTAGCGGTAGTGCCTCAGAGGTCGTTGAAGACATTCTCATAGTCCCCTAAAAGCTTGTTCAGCTGTTCCTGTTGACTCGATTGCAGTCTGGAGTTAATAATGCAATTATTCACACTTTCCTTTTGGTGTGTGGGCATGGCAGGATCCTTACCATCATCAAAAGTTAAGGTTAAGTCTTCAATTGCGAGGGCAGTGGCTGCGGCCAGAGGGGTTTCTTCCAAAAAACTCCACTCCCGCAAGTCTGTCACCACCGCGAGGGAGGAGTCTTCCAATATAGGAGGTAAGAGGTGGCTATAATGGAGCACCGGTGTTGCTGCAGCCTCGGAGGTAATGCTGATGCTGAGGAAACCTATAGGGGTTGCTGAGAGTGCAATCGCAGGATCCCCATGGGCCTCTGGGTCCTCACACTACAGCTTCAGCTGGTTAATGTGGTTATTGGGTCCTAAGTCTATTAATTTTACGCTAGGATAAAATAAAATATATAATAACACTAGGGCTCTATTCTTGAAGCTGATATAAACAAAACAAGTCACTTATCCCCATATCAACAATAGACGAAGCAAGTATAAGTACAAGAATATCAAAACAAGAAAATTAAACTCTATTTACTAGGAAATAAATACAAATAAGAAAGCAATCAGAATAAATAATAAGAAATAAAAATAAATAATTACACCTCAACTCTCACATTTCCTTTTCCAATAGAAAAAAAAATCAACTTCTATTTTCAAAATATTCAAGTGGTTATAATTATAATACTAGTTAACTTTGAATATGTACCTACTTTAATAATCTAACTGCTCTAGTGGTTTTATAGTTCTACCAGACCTATGAAGGGGTACTGGTTCTGGCACTGTCATGGGAGCATGCATGGAGTTATCAGAACTCTCAACTATGCTATTAGGAATTACAACATTGCTCTTTGGATCATTAATCACATCAGAATTTGATGTAAGACTAGTTGAAATAGAAGACCAAATTGGCTTACAAGTACCACCATAATTCTGATTATTACTGGGGAAAATGCATTCTTCTACACTAGGAGTAAATCTAGGCATAAGTTGTTCTGAATGTCTTTTCCAAACTATATTGCCAAAATATTTAAGTTGTACTTAGTAGTTACAAACACCAAGTACTTTTAAGATTTTACCTTCTAACCAAGGCTTGCCTTGACCATATTTTTTAACAAAAACTGCATCATCTAAATTATATTCTGATTTTTCAAAGCTACATTCTTTCTGCAGTGCCTTCTTCCTTTTTTCTTGAGATTCAATTTTTCTACAGTTTCCCAAAGTTTACGGTTAAACATCATATCAGTTGGAGCCTTCCCAGTGGAGGAATGTACAGTTCTTCTATAATTATACAAAACCTACATACTCTATTATTAATATCCCCATCAGTAAAGTTACTAAGACCCTCTTTAAAAGTTTTTACTGCCCTTTCTGGTAAGCTGTTAGAAGAAGGGTTATAAGGAGCAGGTGTAATGTATTTAATGCCGTTCTTCCTCAGGAAAAACTCCATCTCCTCAGACACAAAATAAGGGGCATTGTCAGAAACAATTATTTCTGGCAATCCAAAATTACAAAACCTCTGTCTAAACTTAGCAATAGTTACTGCTGATGTGGTAGATTTAGTAACATGAACATCCAAAAGTTGTGTGGTAATCTTCAATTATCAAAAAATAAGAGTCACCAACTGGACAAGCATAGTCTATATGTAACCTACACCAAGGTTTCCCAGTTTCTGGCCAGGATAATACCACTAACTGTGGAGTCTGGAATTTTTTTAAAACAAAGTTCACAAGATATAGTTATTTCTGAAATGTCCTGGTCCAATTTGGGCCACCAAATACAATTACATGCTTCTGCTTTCATTGCATTGATCCCGTAATGACCTACATGCAGTTGTTCTAGTACTGTGCTGCATATATCAGCAGGTATAACTACACGGTTCTAATACAAAAGAACACCATCATAAATACTTAAATCTGATTTGACAACAGAGTAATCAGACAATACTGGGTCATTAATCCAACCCAATTTCACACATTGCTTAAAACTGGGTCACTTCTAGTCAAAACCTGAACATTTTCAAAAGAAATGCCTTGATTACTCAAAGCTTCTATAACATGAATATATTCCTTAGGGGTACTAGAATCCAAATTCGAATCCAGTACCGGCAACGGACTGAGTGCGTCCGCGACATTATCTTTTCCTGCTTTAAAGTTTAAGTCATAATCGTACTGTGACAAAAGCAAAGCCCATTGCTGCACTCTAGCGTTTGCACTTACAGGAATCTGTTTGGTTCTATCAAACACTCCAGGTAATGGTTTGTGATCAGTTCTAAGAATAAGTCTACGACCCAGGGTCGTAGACCATGTGATGGTTTAATTCCACCACCAGAAATTACATAGCCTAAGTACTCAAGAGAATCAATATTCAAAACAGTTTTCTTTTTATTTATAGCTACAGTGTGCTTTTTGAATTCGCCCTCAAAACTTTGTCTAGTCTTTCATCATGCTCTTGTTGTGTTTGACCTCCAACAAGAATATCATCTAAAAAGGCTACAACACCAACAATATTCATCAAAATCTGAGAAATAAATCTTTGAAAGATAGCTGGTGAAGATGCCAACCCAAAATGATGCCTTTTATATATAAAAAGACCTTTATGGGTATTCATTACAAGAAGCTTTTGGCTTTCATCATCAACTGATAATCGCAAGTATGCATTTTCAAGATAAATTTTAGAAAATATTTTACTCTTGCCAACTACTGATAGAATCTCATCTACCCTTGGAAGTGGATATTTATCACAAACAGTGTTTTCATTCAACTCTTTAAAATCTCAAATCCTCATAGATTTCTTATCTGCTTTTAATACTGGAACAATGGGAGCCGCCCAATCACTAAAACATACGTGCTCTGTAATGTTATCAGAAACCAATTCATCTAAAGTATCCTCTACCAATTTTTTTATAATGACATGGCACTGTTCTAGCCTTCTGAAATTTTGGTACTGCATTACCTTTAAGATTAACCTTAGCTACTATCCTCGTAATTGGCAATTTTGAATCAGCTGAAAAGTTATCATGCTGAGCTCTAGCATCCATTACACTGTTTATTATTTTATTTTCACAATCAACAACACCTGTCAAAGCAATTCCAATCTTAGACATTAAATCCCTACCACACAAGTTTGGGTTATAATTGTCAACAACATAAATCCATGTCTAATACTGAAATCATTATAAACAACATTCACATAAACTTTACCCATGACATTAATATTACTGTTTCCATAAGCTTTTAGTTTTTTAATACAATTCTGCATAGGTAAAGCTAAGCACTGAACCCACTTGCAACCAAAAGCAGAAACTCCAGCACCATTATCAACAGCATATGGCATTTATTTACCATGCAAGTGTAAATTAATCTTGGTTATTACAGCAGGGTTATTTTCTACACTCAATTTCCTGTTTTCTTTCCCTACCGGAGCAGATTCATTTAATCTTAATAACTTATTACAATCACTATCTTCCTCAAGTAGTGTTAAGGTTTGTAGTGCCTAATAAGAAGCAGAAATCATGGCTTACAGTTTATTGTTGCAAGATGGGTGCCGGTCGACTCAATCAACGTAAACGTTAGAAAACCAAAAGCGGGTATAAGTACAATGAAAACAAAAGAGGTGCGATAAAGGGGATAACCTTATTATAAATAAAGGATTAGATCACTTTTATCATAACATTCCTTTCCCCTAGAATTTGCAATACATCACATATAAAAAATAAATCATCAACTTCTTAAAACAAGGCACACATGAAAATTCCATATAAGGAGTTCAAAACACTATTTACAAATTAAGACGATCAGGGGGTTTGATATTTCTTTGAGACCTTCTCACTACTGGAGTCTGTATAGGTAACTCATCACATGCACTATTACTTACATCTCTTGAAGGTACATTAATAACATCTCTTGAAAGTACACCATTTGTTTCTATAATATTAGAATTGGTTGCTAATTCACTAGGAACACTTGTTACAACAGGATTATCAGCTTCAATTTCACTTACAACAGGATTATCATAATCATTATTCAACATTTCATTATTAGACTGATTGAAATCTCCAAAATATCTATGCATCAATTGATCAGAATGTCTTTTTCATATCATATTCCCTGAACAATGTACTTGCACTTTATAATTTCTTAAACCCAATACTTCTACAATTCTACCTTCCACCCATAGTGGACCTTTACCATAGTTACGTGCAAACACAGCATCATCAACTTTGTACATGTTTTCTTCATTTGAAAGACTATCATTACACTCTTTACTTTTTTTCAGCTTTACATCTACAGTACCTCTGAAATTTCTATTACACATAATCTCTGCAGGAGCTTTTCCTGTAGCAGAATGTACAGTTCTTCTATAGTTATAAAGAAAACGAAAAACTCTAGTAGTATAATCTCCCTCTTTAAATTTTCTTAAACCCTCCTTAAATGTCCTTACAGCTCTTTCTGCAAGACCATTAGAGGCTGGATGATAAGGGGCAGGACAAACATGTTTTATACCATTCTTTTGCAAAAACATGTTCATTTCCTGTGATACAAAATTAGGAGCATTATCTGACACTATCATGTCTGGCAAGCCAAAATTAGAAAATACTTTCCTTAGGTGATTTATAGTGATCCCAGATGTTGCAGAACTAGAGAACTGTATATCTAAGAACTTACTAAAAGAATCAATGACAATCAGAAAATATTTACCATCAATAGGACCTGCATAGTCCATATGGACCCTAGACCATGGTTTTCCCGTATTAGGCCATGACAAAGTATTAGCTGGTGGTTGTTTATAATTCTTAAAACAAATATTACAATTCTTTGTCATCTCTGCAAGGTCTTGGTCAATCTTTGGCCACCAAACCCATTTCCTAGCCTCTGCTTTCATGGTATTTATTCCATTATGACCATTATGTAAATGAGTCAATACCTTACACCTCAATTCTACAGGTATTACAATACGATTCCTGTATAACACTACATCATTATGAAGAGACAATTCATCTTTAACATTACAATATTCCATGAGTGACAAATTATTTTCTTTAGACCAACCAAATCTTAGACAATTAATTAACTGAGACATCACTTTATCTTTCTTATTATATTGTCTAATTACCTTATAAGAAATTTCATCAAAATCAAGCAATTCCACTACTCTTACATACTCAGCAGGAATCCCAGACTTAATTTCATCTTCTACTGGAAGACGGCTAAGTGCATCGGCAATAACATTTTCCTTTCCAGGTTTATGCACTAAATCAAAGTCATATTGAGAAAGTAACAAAGCCCATCTTTGTATCCTAGAAATGGCATTCTGAGGAATTGGCTTATCTTTACCAAACAATCCTAAAAGTGGTTTATGTTCCGTTCTGGACATAAATTTTCTACCCAAAAGAAAATATCCAAATCTTTTGACAGCGAAAATCAAAGACAATCCTTCTTTATCCAACTGTGAATATTTCATCTCAGCACTACTCAATTTCTTATTTGCAAAATAAATAGGTCTTTCTACTCCACTGACCTTTTGCAATAACACACATCCTACACCAACAGGTGAAGCATCAACTTCTACAATCAAGGGATATGACCCATCAAAATTTACTAACACTTTAGAGTCTACAAAATCTTGCTTAAGACATTTAAATGCATTCTGTTCAATCTTTGTTCATTTAAACTTGGCACCTTTTTTCAATAAATCATACAATGGAGCTGATTTAGTTGAAATATTCTTAATAAATCTACAGTAAAATGTAATCATCCCTAAAAATGAGTGGACCTCTGCTACTGAGGTAGGACATGGAGCATCCAAAACTGCTTTAACGTTCTTTGGGGATGGTTTTATTCCTTCACTTGATATACAGTAACCTAAATATTCAATACATTCCATATTTAAAACTCTTTTACTCTTATTTATCTGTACATTATGAGATTGCAACACATTTAACACTTTCTTGAGTCTCTCAACATGCTCATCTTTAGTTTCACCACTGACAACTATATTATCCATATATGCAGCAACACCATCAATATTACATAAGATGTGTGAAATAAATCTTTGAAAAATACCAGGAGAAGAGGACAAGCCAAATGAGAACCTCTTGTATTTATACATTCCTTTGTGTATTAATAACAAAAAACTCTTGACTTTGTTCTTCAACAGGTATTTGCAAATGTGCATTCTTCAAATCAATCTTAGAAAAAAATTTGCCTTTACCAACACTGCACAAAAGTTCATCAGTCTTAGGCAAGGGGTATTTATCACATTGTATTTGCTTATTCAAATGCTTAAAATCTGCACATATGCGAATTTCTTTCTTATTCTCTTTTAACACAGGTACAATAGGCGCAGCCCATTCACTATGAGAAACAGATTCTATAATATTTTCACTTACAAGTTTATCAATGGCCACTTCAACCATCTCTTTATGGTAAAATGGAACAGTACGTGCTTTTACAAACTTTGGAATAGCATCACTCTTTAAATGAATTTTAGCTACAATGCTAGAAATAGGTTTGCTTACATCAACATTATAATCTTCAAACACTTGTTCAACACTTACATTATGAACATTGTTAACCTTGGTACTTTCATCTACTCCTGCCAAATAAATACCAACTTGTTTCATTAGATTTTTACCACATAAATTTGTATTCTTTGAACCAACAACATAAAAGACTTTTGATACATTATATCCATTATACACAACAGGAGCAATCACTTTTCCCAAAACCTTTATATTAAAATCATCATAAGCCTGTAAGGGTTTCTTACATTGTTCAACTTTCAAATTCAACTTCTCAACCCAATCTTTATTCAAAGTTGAAACAGTAGCACCACTATCAACCTCAAAAGGAACTTGCATCTTATTAACAGAAAAATAAAATTGTTCAGCATGAACAGCATAGATTTTATCTCTGACAGTTAACAACTTTATCATCCTCATCATCATTATCACTTAATGATACATCTTGATCATCCACAATCTTTACAGTTTTCCTACTATTAAACTTAGGTTTACTACTAAAATCTTTCTTGCTTGGTTTATTTGAACCTTTAGCTGTACTATAGCCACTCTCTCTTTTGGCTTCTTTACAAACCTTCTGTAAATGACCCTTTTTATGACAATTATTACATAATAAATGCTTAAATCTAAAATAAAAGCTGTCATGAGAGAAACCACAATGTTGACAAGATAAACCTACATATTTTCTTCTTACAACCTGAACCTGTGACTGAACCTCATCTTTCTCACTTACAAATGCTTTTTCCATGTTCAAAATTCTCTCCAAAATAGCCTGAGAGGTCATTGCTTGGAGATCTATGTTGAGAGCCACTAAATTTGAAAAATAAACTTCAGCATCTACAGCCATAAATAACTGATCTCTTACTCTACCATCAAATTGGTTGCCAAAATTACAATGCTTTGCTAGAGCCTTTAAATCAGCATACAATTCTTTTACACTCTCATCCTTCCTTTTTTTTCTTTGCTGGAAGGCTATCAAACTTCTGTGATAAGAAGGCTTAACAAAAAAATGACCTTTCAATAACTGAACCAAGTCTGCATAAGACTTTGTGTGGGGCAAATCAGGAGCACAAAGATTGCCTAAAACACTAAAAACATCAGTACCCAATGACACAAGCAGGAGATTTTTTTTCTCGTCAGCCTCAGTGACATTTAAATGACTAAAATGTGCCTCTAATAGGCTTAGCCATAATTCCAAGGAAATTTTCGATGGATTAAAACAATCAATTCTAATCTGAATCAACGACGACGACACTGCGGACCTATTCTGTAATTTTACCAGTATCCACAAACACTTAGGCTAATGTAGCACCCAAACAACCGATGATTCGGTATGCTAGGATAGCAAAAACGTATGCTAGGCTTGAAGAAACAAGCGCCCAAAACTGCAGCAACATCATACAGGGCACCTAGGCTTAAATCCAATACTAGCCTAGTCGAGGTGAATCATGCAGCATCAATCCAGGATCCAATTAGGCATAACCATGGTAGCCTAATCCCGGCGTCAGCAAACAAAACATTTGGCACCTACCAGATATCTTGCAAGGCGAATCTATTTAAGCCAGTAATATAACCAAACTTGAGAGGTTTCCCATATCCATGGCGGGTTCACTCGTCGCCAAATGTTAAGGTTTGTAGTGCCTAATAAGAAGCAGAAATCATGGCTTACAGTTTATTGTTGCAAGATGGGTGCCGGTCGACTCAATCAACATAAACGTTAGAAAACCAACAGCGGGTATAAGTACAATGAAAACAAAAGAGGTGCGATAAAGGGGATAACCTTATTAAAAATAAAGGATTAGATCACTCATATCATAACAAGTAGGGTTTTTTAAAAAACTGCATCAGCTATTTTTTCTACCCTCTCTGTTTTTTTTTCTGACAAAGTGATATGGCTGTTTTGCTTCTTTCTGTCACCATACTTTGAGTTCTCAAAACTCTGAGAAAACTTAGAACCCTGGGAAACTTCCTTATTAAAAGGACAAACTTTTTCAAGTGTCCTTTTTTGTTACGCACTGAACAAGAAAGATGAGAAAAACCACAATCCTCACAATGGTGAGGGTAACCACAATGTCAGCAAGTTGCCTCGCTTCTACCATTAGGAGTAGGAGTAGGTCTAGGCCTATTTGAATTAAAAGCATTCACTTGAGAGGGAAGTTTTTCACCACAAAAAGCTTTTTCAAAATTTAATATTCTGTCTAATAGGGCAGAAGTTTAGATCTTCTGCTGCTAAATTAACAAAATATACTTCTGATCAATAGCCATAAACAATTGATTGCAAACCCTAGCCTCAAATTGATTGCCAAAATTACAGTCTTTGGCAAGTGCTTTGAGATCAGCATAAACATTACACATATTTTCACCAGGTTTCTTTTTACTTTGCTGAAATTGAATTAAGCTTCTGTGATAAGAAGGCTTCACAATAAAATGACCTTCCAAAATCTGTATTAAATCAGAAAAAATCTTATGATCAGGTATATCTGGGGCACAAAGAGTAGCTAGAGTGCTATATACTTCACTTTCTAGTGAAACAAGCAGGCACTTTTTCTTTTTAGCACTTTCAGTTATACCACTGTGGGCAAAATGTGCCTCAAGCATGGACATTCACACATCTGAGTTCATTAGTTTGGGATTAAAACCCTCAATATTTGTGATTACCTAATTGTGATTACCTAATTGTGTTTACGGGAAAGAGCCCAAAGCTCGTATCTTCCCGTCTCCTGATCGGTTCCATTTTATACTTAGTGATACTTATCATACCTGTCCTTAAAACTATGGATTGAGATAGCATTAACTACCTCCTCGCTTAGCCAATTCCAATTATCAACTACTCTTACACTGAAAAAGTATTTCCTTACATCCTGCAAAGAAGTTTTCTTACGAAGCTTCAAACTATGACCTCTAGTTCTAGAGCCAGCCATATCAAAATATCGATCCCTATCCACTCTATCATAACCATGAAGGAATTTAAAGACTGTCACCATATCCCCCCTCACTCTTCTAGCTTCGAGTGATGGTAAGTCTAATTCCCTCAGCCTCTCATCATAACTGAGATTGCGTATTTCTGGCACCAGTTTCGTGGCATGTCTTTGAACTTTTTCAAGCTTAGCCTATGTGCTTTTTCAAGTGCGGATTCCAAAAGGGGGCTGCATATTCGAGTTTTGGCCTCACATAGGTTACATAAATATTTCTGAACATTTCCTTGTCCATGTGCCTGAAGGCTACCCTTACATTTGATAAGAATGCATATGCTGCCCTTACTATGCCATTTATATGTATTTCTGGAGACAAATCTGCCAGTATGTTTACTCCTAGATCTCTCTCATTTTCTGTCTCTTGAAGTTGTACTCCAGCCACCGAGTAGTCAAGCTTGGGCCTTCTTGCACTTGTACCCATTCTCATTACCTTACATTTTGAAGTATTGAATTTCATTAGCCACTTTTCTGACCACTCATGCAGATTATTTAGATCCTCCTGAAGTTCTCTATCATTATTCATCGTTTTTTACTTTCTTCACAATCTTTGCATCATCTGCAAACATATTCATGAATGAATTTACAGACTCTGGTAGGTCATTTACATATACAAGGAACAAAAGTGGCCCTAAAACTGAACCCTGTGGAACTCCACTACTAACTCTTCTCCATTCAGACACTGAGTGTCTTACTCTAACCCTCTGTTCCCTTCCTTCTAAGTAAGTTTTTATCCATTCCAAAACATTTCCACCTATTCTAGCCATTGATTGCAGCTTCCTAATAAGTCTCCCATGTGGAACAGTGTCAAACGCTTTCTGGAAGTCTAGGAATATGCAATCTGCCCAGCCCTCTCTTTCCTGTAAGATTTGGCTTACCTCATCATAAACTTCTAATAAGTTTGTTACTGTTGATCTACCTTCTCTGAAGCCATGTTGCCTCACTGACAAAAAGTTGAAGGATTCCAAGTGAAGAGAGATATGTTTCCTTAGTAGTTTCTCCATAACTTTGCAAACTATGCTGGTCAAGGAAACTGGTCTATAGTTCAGAGCCGTATCCCTCCTTCCCTTTTTGAAGATAGGTATCACATTTGCTTGTTTCCAGCATCTTGGAATCTCCCCCGAATCCAGTGACTCCTTAAATATGATACTTAGTGCCACTGATATTGTGTTTGCGCATTTTTTAAGCACATGAGGGGATATGTCATCAGGACCTGTAGCTTTATGAACATCTAAATCCATCAGCGCTTTGTATACCTCTGTGGCTGTAAGGTTGATGTTCTCTAATACCGGCCCTTGAGCTTCTATCACTGCAATCTGAGGGGGTGGGGTATTTTCTACTGTAAATACTGACTGACACTCCTTGTTCAATTCTTTGCAGATCTCTTCATCCGTCTCAGTGATGCTTCCATCCGCTCTCTTAAGCCTTAAAACCTGTTCTTTTACCTTCAGTTTTCCTCTGATAAAGCTGTGGAAAAGCTTGGGATTTTCTTTAGCCTTCCTGGTGATGTCCCTCTCATAGTCTCTCTCTGCCTCTCTCCTTTTACTTAGGTAGTCATTTCTTGCTCTTTTGTAGGTTTGCCAGGCATTTATGTTTTTTCTCCTCCTATACCTTTTCCAGCATTTGTCTCTCCACTCCTTAGCTCTTTTACACCCATTATCGAACCATTTCTCTCTGGCATGAATTACACCTACTTTGGTGACAGGTATGCAGCAATCTACTATCTTCCCATATTTCTCACAAAAGATGTCATACATTTCTTGTACAGATTTGTTGTAAAATAAGGTTCTCCAGTCAATAACTGCAAAAAGCTCATTCATTTTGATGTAATCTCCTTTCGGATAGTTCCTCCTCATGTCCTCAGTGCCTCTACTCTCAGGAAGAATATCTTCAATGATATACTCCATCAACAACACACAGTGGTCACTCTTTCCAATTGGTGGTTCATACTCAATTTTTTCAATATCCAACACATTATCTGTGAACACTAGATCAAGTAGTGATGGCTCATCCCCACCCCTGGCCCTTGTTGGTTCCATTACATGTTGGTGTAGGAAATTCCCTTGTACGCAATCTAGGAATCTTGCCCCGAATGAGTCCTCACCACTGTGTGGGTCAAGATTTATCCAATCTATCTCTTTATGATTAAAGTCTCCCATAATCAAAATCCTACATTTTTTTTCCTGTGCCATGTTAACAACTGAGTTTATGACTTCAATAGTACCTATATGACTTTCCTCATAAACTTCAAGCCTATTTTGGTTCCTTGGTGGGTTGTATACAACAGTTATTATAATGCTCTCTGACCCAGTATTTATGCGAGCAACAAGAAATTCCTTGAACTCACTTTCTATAGCCAAGTTTATTTCTTCGACTTGAATCCTTTCACTTATGAGCAGTGCTATCCCTCCACCAGTCCTCTCAGATCTTTCAACCCTTAGTATTCTGAAGCCCTTAGGAAAAACTGTGACACTGTTTATGTCCTCACTCAACTTAGTCTCTGTAATTGCTACTATATCTGCCTTACTGTTGTGAATCCTATCTTTTAATTCTACTGCCTTACCAGCTAATCCATCAGCATTTGTGTATAACAATCTTAATGAGGCCCCATCCCCTGATCTTCTGTCATTATCTTCTTTATCTCCCCTTTGTCTGGAAGAACTCTGTAATGAAAATTTTTCTTCTCTTCTTCATTTCTTTCATCATTTAACCTTCTTGCCTCTTGCAACAAGTTTTTGATCTTTCCCATCTCTTCCTGTGTTCTGTATCGTCTAATGAACACTTCTTTGAATTCTTGAGGGTCTTTTAGACTTTTTTTTCTCAACAATATTTCCCTACATGTTTTCCCTCTCTCAAGGGTTACTTTTGTTGGTCTCGGCTTTCCTTCCCTCGAATATTTACCTAGTTGGTGTATGTTTACAATATCCTCAGGACCACATACTACTCCAAGCTTTCTTATCAGGTCTACAACCCTAGCTTTATTTTCTTCAAGTCTCCCCTGCCATGTTGGCTCCTGGGATTCGCTTATGCCTGAGATTACCACTGTCATCTCCTTATCAAGTGCCTGTCTGATGAGTGGGTTTGCCCTTTCCATCACAACGTCTTTCATATTTTCGATTACTGTCTCGTTATAGTCAACTGTTTGTATGTTTTCCAGTGCCACCACCTTTACAGCCTCTTTTACTGCCACATTCCCCTTTAGTGCATCAGCAAAGGAAGTTTTCATGGCATCATTTTCCATTTATTCAGCTCCTGGAACTCTTTTCTGAACTGTTCAATGTTTTCCTTAATCTGGACATTCCAAGCAGCAATCTCGTCTCTCTCAGAAGAGAGCAGTGAACTAACATCTAATTCCTTTAGGTTGTCATTCAGCTGTTTGTTTTCATCTTCTTGATTAGAAATTCTAGATTAGAAATTGTATTGGTGCTAGCCATGGTTAGGATAGCCTAGGTAACAGATGAAGTATTTCTGAAAAACAACAAAAGCCAATCTTCATTACCTCAATCCACGTAGGACTACTAGACTAACAGGAGCAATAGGCAGCATAGGATAGCCTATGAAAACCTTGCCAGTTTCAAACCTACCGATAGACTAGCATTAGGCTTTAAAAGTCCCACATATCTCTTGAAAATCCGCTGTCTTAATCAGTCAAAAACAACTTCAAAGCGTTGAGATTCAGTCCCATCCTCATCGCCAAAAATATTGGGTCCTAAGTCTATTAATTTTATGCAAGGGTAAAATAGTATATATAATAACACTAGGGCTTTATTCTTGAAGCTGATACAAACAAAACAAGCCACTCATCTGGGCATCAACATAGACGAATCAAGTATAAGCACAAGAATATCAAAACAAGAAAATTAAACTCTATTTAATAGGAAATAAATACAAATAAGAAAGCAATCAGAATAAATAATAAGAAACAATAATAAATAATTACACCTCCACTCTCAAAGTGGTTTCCGGTTATTGCCATCAACATCTAACACGTAATTATCGGGGGTCACACGATGTACAACAGTGTACGGTCCTTTCTAGTGTAGCATTAGCTTACGAGTATCAGTTAGAAGAAGTAACAAAGCTCGATCTCCGGGTGTCAGGGCACGATGCCGGCACGCTTGACAAAGAGGAGCTACGCAGTCTGCTGGTGTCCCTTAATAAGTGTGATTACCTAATTGTGTTTACGGGAAAGAGCCCAAAGCTCGTATCTTCCCGTCTCCTGATCGGTTCCATTTTATACTTAGTCATACTTATCATACCTGTCCTTAAAACTATTGATTGAGATAGCATTAACTACCTCCTCGCTTAGCCAATTCCAATTATCAACAACTCTTACACTGAAAAAGGATTTCCTTACATCCTGCAAAGAAGTGTTCTTACGAAGCTTCAAACTATGACCTCTAGTTCTAGAGCCTGCCATATCAAAAAATCGATCCCTATCCACTCTATCATAACCATGAAGGAATTTAAAGACTGTCACCATATCCCCCCTCAAGCTTCTAGCTTCGAGTGATGGTAAGTCTAATTCCCTTAGCCTCTCATCATAACTGAGATTGGGTATTTCTGGCACCAGTTTCGTGGCATGTCTTTGAACTTTTTTAAGGTTAGCTATGTGCTTTTTCAAGTGCGGATTCCAAAAGGGGGCTGCATAGTCGAGTTTTGGCCTCACATAGGTTACATAAATATTTCTGAACATTTCCTTGTCCATGTGCCTGAAGGCTATCCATACATTTGAAAAGAATGCATATGCTGCCCTTACTATGCCATTTATATGTATTTCTGGAGACAAATCTGCCAGCATGTTTACTATTAGATCTCTCTCATTTTCTGTCTCTTGAAGTTGCACTCCAGCCACAGAGTAGTCAAGCTTGGGCCTTCTTGCACTTGTACCCATTCTCATTACCTTACATTTTGAAGTACTGAATTTCATTAGCCACTTTTCTGGCCACTCATGCAGACTATTTAGATCTTCCTGAAGTTCTCTACCATTGTTCTCGTTTCTTACATTCTTCACAATCTTTGCATCATCTGCAACCATATTCATGAATGAACTTACAGCCTCTGGTAGGTCATTTATATATACAAGGAACAAAAGTGGCCCTAAAACTGAACCCTGAGGAACTCCACTACTAACTCTTCTCCATTCAGACACTGAGTGTTTTACTCTAACCCTCTGTTCCCTTCCTTCTAAGTAAGTTTTTATCCATTCCAAAACATTTCCACCTATTCTAGCCATTGCTTGCAGCTTCCTAATAAGTCTCCCATGTGGAACAGAGTCAAACGCTTTCTGGAAGTCTAGGAATATGAAATCTGCCCAGCCCTCCCTTTCCTGTAAGATTCGGCTTACCTCATCATAAACTTCTAATAAGTTTGTTACTGTTGATCTACCTTCTCTGAAGCCATGTTGTCTCACTGACAAAAAGTTGAAGGATTCCAAGTGAAGAGAGATATATTTCCTTAGTAGTTTCTCCATAACTTTGCAAACTATGCTGGTCAAGGAAACTGGTCTATAGTTCAGAGCCCTGTCCCTCCTTCCCTTTTTGAAGATAGGTATCATGTTTGCTTGTTTTCAGCATCTTGGAATCTCCCCTGACTCCAGTGACTTTTTAAATATGATACTTAGTGCCACTGATATTGAGTTTGCGCATTTTTTAAGTACATGAGGGGATATGTCATCAGGACCTGTAGCTTTATGAACATCTAACTCCATCAGCGCCTTGCATACCTCTGTGGCTGTAAGGTTAATATTCTCTAATACCGGCCCTTGAGCTTCTATCTCTGCAATCTGAGGGGGTGGGGTATTTTTTACTGTAAATACTGACTGAAACTCCTTGCTCAATTCTTTGTAGATCTCTTCATCCGTCTCAGTGATGCTTCCATCCGCTCTCTTAAGCCTTAAAACCTGTTCTTTTACCTTCAGTTTTCCTCTGATAAAGCTGTGGAAAAGCTTGGGATTTTCTTTAGCCTTCCTGGTGATGTCCCTCTCATAGTCTCTCTATGCCTCTCTTCTTTTACTTAGGTAGTCATTTCTTGCTCTTTTGTAGGTTTGCCAGGCATTTATGTTTTTTCTCCTCCTATACCTTTTCCAGCATTTGTCTCTCCACTCCTTAGCTCTTTTTCACTCATTATCGAACCATTTCTCTCTGGCATGAATTACACCTACTTTGGTGAAAGGTATGCAGCAATTTATTATCTTTCCATATTTCTCACAAAAGATGTCATACATATCTTGTACAAATTTGTTGTAAAATAAGGTTCTCCAGTCAATAACTGCAAAAAGCTCATTCATTTTGATGTAATCTCCTTTCGGATAGTTCCTCCTCATGTCCTCAGTGCCTCTACTCCCAGGCAGAATATCTTCAATGATATACTCCATCAACAACACACAGTGGTCACTCTTTCCAATTGGTGGTTCATACTCAATTTTTTCAATATCCAACACATTATCTGTGAACACTAGATCAAGTAGTGATAGCTCATCCCCATCCCTGGCCCTCGTTGGTTCCTTCACATGTTGGTGTAGGAAATTCCCTTGTACGCAATCTAGGAGTCTTGCCCCGAATGAGTCTTCACCACTGTGTGGGTCAAGATTTATCCAATCTATCTCTTTATGATTAAAATCTCCCATAATCAAAATCCTACATTTTATTTCCCGTGCCATGTTAACAACTGAGTTTATGACTTCAATAGTACCTATATGACTTTCCTCATAAACTTCTAGCCTATTCTGGTTCCTTGGTGGGTTATATACAACAGTTATTATAATGCTCTCTGACCCAGTATTTATGCGAGCAGCAAGAAATTCCTTGAACTCACTTTCTATAGCCAAGTTTATTTCTTCAACTTGAATCCTTTCACTTATGAGCAGTGCTATCCCTCCACCAGTCCTCTCAGGTCTTTCAACCCTTAATATTCTGAAGCCCTTAGGAAAAACTGTGACACTGTTTATGTCCTCACTCAACGTAGTCTCTGTAATTGCTACTATATCTGCCTTACTGTTGTGAATCCTATCTTTTAATTCTACTGCCTTACCAGCTAATCCATCAGCATTTGTGTATAACAATCTTAATGAGGCCCCATCCCCTGATCTTCTGTCATTATCTTCTTTATCTCCTATTTGTCTGGAAGAACTCTGAAATGAAAATTTTTCTTCTCTTCTTCATTTCTTTCATCATTTAACCTTCTTGCCTCTTCCAACAAGTTTTTTTTATCTTTCCCATCTCTTCCTGTGTTCTGCATCGTCTAATGAACACTTCTTTGAATTCTTGAAGATCTTTTAGACTTTGTTTTCTCAACAATATATCCCTACATGTTTCCCCTCTCTCAAAGGTTACTTTTGTTGGTCTCAGCTTTCCTTCCCTCGAATATTTGCCTAGTTGGTGAATGTTTACAATATCCTCAGGACCACAAACTACTCCAAGCTTTCTTATCAGGTCTACAACCCTAGCTTTATTTTCTTCAAGTCTCCCCTGCCATGTTGGCTCCTGGGATTCGCTTATGCCTGAGATTACCACTGTCTTCTCTTTATCAAGGGCCTGTTTAATCATTGGATTTGCCCTTTCCATCACAACGTCTTGCATTTTTTTTATTACTGTCTCTTTATAGTCAACTGTTTGTATGTTTTCCAGTGCCACCACCTTTACAGCCTCTTTTACTGCCACATTCCCCTTTAGTGCATCAGCAAAGGAAATTTTCATGGCATCATGTTCCATATTCAACCCATGGAACTCTTTTCTAAACTGTTCAATATTTTCCTTAATTTGGACCTTCCAAGCTGCAATCTCGTCTCTCTCAGAAGAGAGCAGTAAACTAACATCAAATTCATTTAGGTTGTCGTTCAGCTGTTTGTTTTTATCTTCTTGTTTAGAAATTCTGGTTTCTAGTTCACTCTTTTCCCCTTCCAGTTTCTTTATTCATTTTTCTAGTTCCTTTCTCTCCTGCCCTTGTGCTTTATTTGCTTCCTCCAAAAGTCTTATTTCCTCTCTGAGTGTTTCATTCTATTTCATTTCTCTATCCATATTCCGAATTTTTTCATCAAGGCTTATAACCATTGCCTCTAAATCCTTGATTTTCTGTTTTAGTCTCCTAATAGCTACCCCTCCCCCCAACCCATGGGTGGGAGAGGTTTTGGGCAGAGATGGCATCATTTTAATGTTTTCCCTCTCACAGAATATAGAAAGAAGAAGAGAAAGAGAAAAAAAGAGAGAAAAAACTTTCATTTAGGCTTTACACAGAATTTTTATATCTTCACATAAGTGCTATTTAGTGACTCAATTTATCTCCTTTCTGGCAACACACATCTTAACTTAAAAATTTGACTATGGTAATTTGAGGATAAAAAGAAAAAAAATGCTTATAAAAACAAAAGCAAAAGTCAACTGCAGGAAAATTCGAATTTGAATCTGAGGAGACACCCACCTGTTTCTGCTATATATTCTTCGTTAACTGATAAACTCACTTGCTAACCAAGATATGTTATCACAGGATCAGACTTTACATTTAACTCAATATATATATACAAAATAAAAAATAGTAAAAGAGAGAGCTAAATGAAAAGAAAATAAATTGAAGAAAATAAGACAGCTGTGCTACTTGGCAACTTAACTCAGTACTGTTGACAGGTGTATTTTGGGTATTTATTTAATTATTCAACTATTTCGTGTATCAAACTAACTAACAAGTTAATATAAATGGGAAGGATACTGATTTTAACAATATATGGAACCACAGGATCAGGTAAACGGCTTAAGAGCTTTCCCCAGTTTACACAAAAAATTAGGTAATGTGATGTGATGGCTTCACCTCTGGCAACTCTTCTAAATTTCCTTCATTGAAGAACAGGACAGCTTCTTCTCTCTCCCCTCACGAAAATGTTCTCAATTTTTTTCCTTTAATATTTTGGACAGTCTCGTCATACAACAAATATAAGTTTTGTACTCACAGTACTCTGCAGGATTTCTTATTTAGGGAAATTATGGTAAAGTTTTCCACTAAGCACTTAGTCACTCAAAAACACAAGGAAAAATTTAAGAGATACTGGGATGTGTGTACTGTGTGTGCGCGTGTGTGTGTGTGTAAAATTATTTAGTTGCAATTACCTAATTGTGCTTACGGGAAAGAGCCCAAAGCTCTTAACTTCATGTCTCCTGATCGGTTTCATTTTGTATTTAGTGATACTTAGCATACTTGTCCTTAAAACTATGGATTGAGTTAGCATTAACTACCTCCTCGCTTAGCGAATTCCAATTATCAACTATTCTTACATTAAAAGAGCACTTCCTAGCATCCTGCAAAAAAGTTTTCCTATGAAGATTCAAGCTATGACCTCTATTTCTAGTGCCAACCATATCAAAATATCAATCCCTATCAACTCTATCAAAACCATTAAGGAATTAAAGACTGTCACCTTGTCCCCTCTCAATCTTCTAGCTTCGAGTGATGGTAAGTCTAATTCCCTCAGCCTCTCATCATAACTGGGATTGCACAATTCTGACACCAGTTTCATGGCATGTCTTTGAACTTTTTCCAGCTTAACTGCGTGCTTTTTCAAGTGTGGATTCCAAAAGGGGGCTGCATATTCAAGTTTTGGCCTCACATAGGTTACATAAATATTTCTGAACATTTCCTTGTCCATGCGCCTGAAGGCTACCCTTACATTTGATAAGAATGCATATGCTACCCCTACAACGTCATTTATATGCAGTTCTGGGGACAAATCTGCCAGTGTGTATACTTCTAGATCTCTCTCATTTTCTGTCTCTTGAAGTTGTACTCCAGCCACCGAGTAGTCAAGCTTGGGCCTTCTTGCACTTGTACCCATTCTCATTATCTTACATTTTGAAGAATTGAATTTCATTAGCCACTTTTCTGACCACTCATGCAGACTACTTAGATCTTTCCTGAAGTTCTCTACCAATGTTCTCGTTTCTTACTTTCTTCACAATCTTTGCATCATCTGCAAACATATTCATGAATAAATTCACAGACACTGGTAGGTCATTTTCATATACAAGGAACAAAAGTGGCCCTAAAACTGAACCCTGTGGAACTCCACTACTAACTCTTCTCCATTCGCACAATGAATGTCTCACTCTAACCCTCTGATCCTTTCCCTTTAAATAAGTTTTTATCCATTCCAAGACATTTCCAACTACTCTAGCCATTGCTTAAAGCTTCTTAATAAATCTCCCGTGTGGAGAAGTGTCAAATGCTTTCTGGAAGTCTAGGAATATGCAATCTGCCCAGTCCTCTCTTTCCTGTTAGATTCGGCTTACCTCATCATAAAATTCTAATAAGTTTGTTACTGTTGATCGACCTTCTCTGAAGCCATGTTGTCTCACTGACAAAAAGTTGAAGGATTCCAGGTGAAGAGAGATATATTTCCTTAGTTGTTTCTCCATCATTTTGCAAACTATGCTGGTCAAGGAAACTGGTCTATAGTTTAGAGCCGTACCCCTCCTTCCCTTTTTGAAGATAGGTATCACGTTTGCTTGTTTCCAACATCTTGGAATCTCCCCTGACTCCAGTGACTTTTTAAATATGATACTTATTGCCACCGATATTGAGTTTGCACATTTTTTAAGTACATGAGAGACAATATATCATCAGGACCTGTAGCTTTATGGATATCTAACTCCATCAGCGTTTTGCATACCTCTGTGGCTGAAAGTTGACGTTCTATAATACCGGCCCATGAGCTTGTATCTCTGTAATCTGAGGTGGTGGGGTATTTTCTACTGTAAATACTGACTGAAACTCCTTGTTCAGTTCTCTGCATATCTCTTCATCCGAACTCAGTGATGCTTCGATCCGCTCTCTTAAGCCTTAAAATCTGTTCTTTTGCCTTCAGTTTTCCTCTGATAAAGCTGTGGAAAAGCTTGGGATTTTCTTTAGCCTACATGGTGATGTCCCTTTCATAGTCTCTCTCTGCCTCTCTTCTTTTACTTAGGTAATCATCTCTTGCTCTCTTGTAGGTTTGCCAGGCATTTATGCTTTTTCTCCTCCTATACCATTTCCAGCATTTGTTTCTCCACTCTTTAGCTCTTTTACACTCATTATCGAACCATATATCTCTGGCATGAATTACACCTACTTTGGTGACAGGTATGCAGCAATCTACTATCTTTTTATATTTCTCACAAAAGATATCATACATTTCTTGTACAGATTTGTTGTAAAATAAGATCCTCCAGTCAATAACTGCTAAAAGCTCATTGATTTTGATGTAATCTCCTTTCAGATATTTCCTCCTCATGTCCTCTGTGCCTCTACTCCCATGCAGAACTTTTTCAGTGATATACTCCATCAACAACACACAGTGGTCACTCTTTCCAATTGGTGGTTCATACTCAATTTTTTCAATATCCAACACGTTATCTGTGAATACTAGATCAAGTGGTGATGGCTCATCCCCATCCCTGGCCCTCGTTGGTTCCCGTACATGTTGGTGTAGGAAATTCCCTTGTACGCAATCTAGGAATCTTGGCCCGAATGAGTCCTCACAACTGTGTGGGTCAAGATTTATCCAATCTATCTCTTTATGATTAAAATCTCCCATAAGCAAAATCCTACATTTTCTCTCCCGTGCCATGTTAACAACTGAGTTTATGACTTCAATAGTACCTATATGATTTGCCTCATAAACTTCTAGCCTATGTTGGTTCCTTGGAGGTTATATAAAACAGTTATTATAATGCTCTCTGACCCAGTATTTATGCGAGCAACAAGAAATTCCTTGAACTCACTTTCTATAGCTGAGGAACTAAGACAGAAAAGGTTCCAACTTCCATAACTAAACCTTCAAAAATCTTAAAACCAGAGATCTCACCTGGGAAATACTGGATCTATCATAATTTGAGAGAAAATGTTGGAAAGACGAGGAAAGAGCACGTTAACATGTTTTCTGGAGACAGGGAGACAGTTCATCATTTCAGAACATGTTTTATCAACAGACATGTACTGTTTTAAGTAATTCTATAAATATTAAAAAAAATGCAAAAAGCCAAGAAATGTTTAAATCATATATTTATGACATAATGTTCATGATACTAATTTAAAATACACAATCACAAACAATATTAAATCTTATTGAAACCCGAGGAGTGTCAATAGGAATGCCAGAAGGATAAAGAAAGGGATGAAGAGTGATAGAAGAGTAAACAAAAGGGGAAACGTATGACGGAAGACAATATTAAAAGGCACAGAAGGAAGAAAGATAAGCAGGAAGGCAAATATGCATTTATATACCCAGATAAGAGAGAATCTAGAAATTCAAGACAATGCGACACTCTTCTTCTCGTTATTGATTTTAAGAAGTAGAGAGACTAAGTACAGTAACTGACTTTTACTATCCTTTCATACTTGATATTGGTACATGTTGGAGTTTCAACACTCTTATGCACATGTGGGCTTTACATGAAATAAAGCATAGATGTATATGTGGGCTTTATATGAAATAAAGCATAGATGCATATGTGGGCTTTATATGAAATAATGCATAGATGCATATGTGGGCTTTATATGAAATAAATATTAGATGCATATGTGGGCTTTATATGAAATAAAGCATAGATGAATATGCGGGCTTTATATGAAATAAAGCATAGATGCAATCTTCTCTTCATTACCTTGTCTGCAGCATGTGGTGCCTCAGAGCATATAGTTTAGTCTGCTTGCCACCCAAATTACTTTCTTACACATAAATATACAATAGTCGCCATTCCCTTACTAAGTGGGGTGCCCGAGTCACAGCACACGCTCACCAGAAGCCAATGAACCTTATTCGATCCTCTTTGCTCCTAATACCATAATCCCCACCACGTCAGAGTATTCTCCCTTGACTCAGCCACTCCCCTCATGTATTTGTATGTATAATCCCCCAACACCACCCAGCTTGGGCCACCACAGGGCAAGTGGGTAAGGATCTTTTCTATACCATATGGAATAGTGAGTGATTTTGAATACTCTTTCATTTCTATGGCTTTGAGCGGCCGGTCTGTTAATTACCTAACTGTGCTTGCATGAAAGAGCCTCAAGCTGGTAACTTCCAGTCTCCAGGTCGGTTCCATTTTGTACTTAGTGATACTTATCATACTAGGAACTGTATCTGTAGTAATGTGTGTGTGTTTTTTTTTTTTAATGAGTGTGACACCGGGACAGGCAGAAACTGCCCTCATCAATAAAGGCCCAGGCACGAGAAAATATCAAGACGAAGGAAAAGAAAAAGGTTAAGGGCAAGGCAGAGACGAGGTAATGTCACACAAGGGAAAACGACAGACAGAAAAAACAGTCAAAGTACAGAGGACCCAGAGATATGGAGGACAAGGCTCTGAGATGACGATAGAGCTGCTTTTTGAAGGATGAAAGGTCATAAGAATTAGGAAAGACAGAAGGAGGAAGAGAGTTCCAGAGTCTGGAGGTAGATGGGAAGAAGCAGTCGCTGCACCGATCAATCCGCGAGCTACAAATCTTCACACAGTACCTGTGAGATGAGGCCGCTTGGCGAGTGTTACACAGCCTCGGCAGTGGAGGAGGGATGCAACTAGCCAACTCAACAGAGCAGTGATGGAAGTAGTAGCGAGAGAAAAGCGAAAGGGAAGATATCTTACGGCGAAGAGAGAGAGAATCCAGGTTAGAAGTAATAGAAGGATCATTAATGAGTCTGACTGCCTTAGATTCAACCCTATCAAGAAGATAAGTAAAGGAAGAATCACCCCAGATGTGTGAGCAGTATTCTAAGAAGGGGCGGATAAGACCTTTGTAAATTTTAAGTAACTGCAAAGAGGAAAAGTAATGACGAAAACGAAACAAAACCCCCAATATTTTGGATGAAGATTTAGAAATTTGGATTATGTGATTCCTCCAATACAAGTTAGAGGCTATATGGATTCCTAATATGTTGATAGAGTTAAGAGGGTAAATTTCATTAGTTTCGAAAACAATAGGGTTATCAGGAGGACAAGAAGATAAAGAGACAGCCAGAAACTGTGTCTTGGAGGCATTGAAGTTAACTAAATTTTGAGTGCCCCACTCAGATACTCTCTGCAAATCGGAGTTAGAGTAGAAGGAAGAGTGATAGGTGATTGATTACGAGTAACAGATGAAGGTTGTGAAGAAAAGGCAGAGGAAAAGTGAGGGGTAGAATCACTAGCAAAGGCATGAAGAAGAGAGGAAGATGGGGATTGTAGAAGATCATTGATGAAGAGAAGGAAGAGAGTAGGTGAAAGAACAGAGCCCTGTGGAACACCACTGGTAACAGAGAAAGGGCTAGATGTCATGCTATCAACAACTACAGATATAGAAGGGTCAGTAAGAAAACTGGAAATCAAAGAACAGAAAGAAGGGGTAAAGCCATAGGCAGGGAGTTTGGCCAACAGAGCCTTGTGCCAGACTCTGTCAAAAGCCTTAGAGATATCAAGGGCGACGACAAAGGATTCCCCATAGTACCTCAGAGAAGATGACCATACATGAGTAAGATAGGACAGGAGATCACCAGTGGATCTTGCCTTGCGGAAGCCGTACTGGCGATCGGAGATAAGTGAGTTAGATTCAAGGCGTTTCAAGAAGTGAACATTGAGCAAAGTTTCGAAAACTTTAGCAATAGAAGAGGTTAGGGCAATAGGTCGGTAGTTAGAAGGAATAGAGCAGTCACCCTTCTTAGGAACAGGTTGAACTAGAGCATACTTCCAAGATGAAGGATAGATACTGGTTGACAGAATGAGGCGCAAAAGACGGCAAACTCCTTAAGGAACCTTGCAGGGATACCATCGGGACCAGATACCTTGTTCGTCTTTAGCGAGTGAAGAACCTTATGAACTTTGCGTGAAGAGAGGATAAGGGAGGGCATAGAGTTAGAGAGGGGAGAAGACTGAGGAAGAGGTGTGCTGGAATCGTTGATAGAAGAGTTGGCAGAAAAATAAGAGCCAAAGAGAGTGGCTTTGTCGGTGGGAGAGCAAGCTATAGAACCATCAGAACGAATGAGAGGGGGAAAATTTGAGTTACAGAGTTTTTGGGGAGGTTTTTGGCTATGGACCAGAAGCAATTGTCCGAGGGAGAGGAGTTAAGGTCATCAACTTTCCTCCTTAGAAAAGAATGCCTTAGACCTTCGAATCTGATCAGTACAGCGATTCCTAGCTATAATAAGAGCAGAGCGAGTTAAATCGGAAGGAGAGGCTAGGTAAGACTGGTGAGCCTGATTCTTGGTCTGGATAGCCATGGAGCAGGCACGGGCAAACCAAGGTTTAGGGGGAAGAGAAAGTTTTTGTAGAAGAGGGGATGTACGCCTCCATTCCCGCGGTCATGATCTCGGCAACTTTTAGAGCTACCTGATCAGGGCTGCAGGACCGAAAGCAGTAGTCATCAAGATTCTTTATGAAAAAAAGCAGAACTCACTAGAAAAGGTGATACAAGAATACAAAATTATCTGAAAAAATGAGACAATAAGGCACTATGAGAGAGAGAGAGAGAGAGAGAGAGAGAGAGAGAGAGAGCAGTTGTAAGTTCTCAAAAAATTATTTTCACTGCAATGTGAATATGAAAAAAAAAATAAGCAAAAATTGTATAATAGTACATGTCTAACTTCTTAGTATTAAGTTGCCTCTCTGCAACAGATAACAAATTCATTTTGTGTTTCAGGTTTGTCATGTATTATTTCATCTTCAGCTTACCATTAATTAATATTAATATACAAACTCGGGTATAATAAGGTAAGTCAAGTAATGAAAAAAAAAATAATAGTCGTGGAAGAAAGTAAATTTATTCTATGACAGTAATACCAAACTTATTTACAGTGATTTGCGTTGATCTCTCTCTCTCTCTCTCTCTCTCTCTCTCTCTCTCCTCTCTCTCTCTCTCTCTCTCTCTCTCTCTCTCTCTCTCTCTCTCTCTCTACTTACCTACGAGTTCATGTGCAAGAGCCTTTTGCTGGTAACCTTTGTTTGCATGTTTCCATATCAACTGTTATACTTCTCACTTCAAGTGATAACAAATCTAATGTATTCAGCCTTTTTTATATTGCATGTACATGTACAGACAGAGGGGGACCCAAGAAGTGTAGTGGTGGGCGGGGGGAAGTATGGTGGTCCATTATCCCCAAATATAAAAATAGGTGATCGAGGGGAATGGTTTTTACTGAATAAATGCGTTCTTTGTGTTGGTCACTCCCCTTACAAGGGAAACTAAAGCCATTGTATATTTATGAATAAGTATGACACGACTACTGAGAACGCATCAAGTATTATACTCGTACTATTTTATGTCTTGTAACCTTCGTGCGAGTCTGAAGCATCACTTTACAAAACATTTAATGTATATTAATAATAAATCATATAAATGCTTTAATATATGTCCGTCATATGAATTCAGGTTCGCATTTAGAATATTACAATGCTATGAAAGAAAATGTACCCTTGAGTTTTTGTTCAATATTCATACACTATAGCCACAGTCCCCCTTGTAAGGAGGGCGGCCGAGTTAGAGCACGCACGTTCAACCCTCTTAAATTCTTGAAGAGGGTTGCCACGTTTCCTCCTCACCACCCTGTTAGGGTCATCCACAGGGTAAGAGGGCGAGGATCTTCTGTCGTGAGGATCGACAGTTGCAGCTGTTGTTCAGTATGAGGCTAGAAAACGCTATATTCTGCAACGTGTGTACAGTAGTTCTCTAAATATTGTTACCCCAAGGTTGGATGCCAGATCTAAATACAACAAAAAGTAGCAGAGCAAAAGTCAACTTGATGTGTTAATGGAAAAGAGTCATAAGCATGTACCTACTCACCCAGTGGTCAGTTTTTCTAGTAAAGGAGATATATATATATATATATATATATATATATATATATATATATATATATATATATATATATATATATATATATATATATATATATATATATATATATATGGTAGTAAAAGCCCATTAAATAAAACAACGTATATATATATATATATATATATATATATATATATATATATATATATATATATATATATATATATATATATATATATATATATATATATATATATATATATATATATATATATATATATATATATATATATATATATATATATATATATATATATATATATATATGTATGTGTGTGTGTGTGTGTGTGTGTGTGTGTGTGTGTGTGTGTGTGTGTGTGTGTGTGTGTGTGTGTGTGTGTGTGATTACCTAATTGTGTTTACGGGAAAGAGCCCAAAGCTCGTATCTTCCCGTCTCCTGATCGCTTCCATTTTATACTTAGTCATACTTATCATACCTGTCCTTAAAACTATGGATTGAGATAGCATTAACTACCTCCTCGCTTAGCCAATTCCAATTATCAACTACTCTTACACTGAAAAAGTATTTCCTTACATCCTGCAAAGAAGTTTTCTTACGAAGCTTCAAACTATCACCTCTAGTTCTAGAGCCAGCCATATCAAAATATCGATCCCTATCCACTCTATCATAACCATGAAGGAATTTAAAGACTGTCACCATATCCCCCCTCACTCTTCTAGCTTCGAGTGATGGTAAGTCTAATTCCCTCAGCCTCTCATCATAACTGAGATTGTGTCACGGACTCCCTTTTCAACCAAGGGCTAGGACGGTTGCCTTCTTGCGAAGGACTTGTTTTGGCAGATGTAATCCTTACCCTGAGTGCATAACCTTGCTAACCTCAGACCGTGACGGGGCGCGAACCCTCGACCTGACGCCTCAGAGTCGTGGACGCTATCGGTAGAGCCACGGCGACTAAAAAAAAATAAAAAATATATATACATATATATATATATATATATATATATATATATATATATATATATATATATATATAGAGTACTTATTAATTCCGTGATCTAAGCTGGCCACCTTCTCAAAATACAATGGCAAGCGATACAGTTAGCAAAACAGAAGAACAATTGAAAAGTAGGAGACAAAAAACCCGCCAAGGGTTTTTTGTCTCCTACTTTTCAATTGTTCTCCTGTTTTGCTAGCTGTATCTCTTGCCATTGTACTTTGAGAAGGTGGCCAGCTTAGGTCACGAAATTAATACGTACTTTTTATATATATATTTTCGTTGTTTTATTTAATGGGCTTTTCCTACCATATTTGACTGTATGTTAACAGTTCAGTGTTATTAATATATATATATATATATATATATATATATATATATATATATATATATATATATATATATATATATATATATATATATATATATATATATATATATATATATATATATATATATATATATATATATATATATATATAATATATATATATATATATATATATATATATATATATATATATATATATATATTTAAAGCTATTAATGCTTTTAACATTGATTCACTTTCTTGGTAAGAGTCTTTTTGTTATATTTCTTCATTAAAAATGTAATAACACACTCAGGTAAATACATTACTGAATATGTATTCTTGAAAGGCTAAAGTAATATTGTCTACGACTGGTATTTTGAAAGACATTCAATTCGTGATATCAATACCACATGAATGCCAGCTGTATTTTTCCACCTTGGACCCAGGGAGAGGTAAGGGAGGTACTCCTAGAGAAGGCATCACGATAACAAAGTTAAAAAAGAAAACGCTATTAAACTTTCAGAGAAGGTAAGGAATGTGCACGAACAATTGCGACACATGGTAAGAGAAATGAGAGAAAAAATAGGAAGTAAAGTGAGGGGAAGATATTACAGTCAGAGAAAATATAAAGAAATTTGGAAAGGAGAAGTAAGATACATGAGGAGGAAAGAAGAGAACTAAAAACAATAGAATTAAAAAGATTGAATGAGAAAAGAAAGATGGAACATAGATATTCCAGACAAGAGGATAACAAAAGTTAGGTCATTGATTAAATTAAATACATGTTTAGCACATTATCTTCTCAGAGAGTTGAAATAACAGTGTCCACTGTAATAAAGGAATATATTAACAGTTTAGAAGAGATTTTTAGGAGCTGAATACAGACCAAGAGAATATTGCAAAAAAGGTTCCCAGATACTGAAAAAAAAAAATAATATAGCATTCAAGGAGGCAGTGAAAGCATAGGAAGTGGAAACTGTGGAGACAGGTGATCACTGGGGAGTAGTAATAAGGAAAAATGAAAGAGGTTCTTTGGTCAAACAAGCACTTGATAAAGTAAAGTCAATGATAGTCTCAGTTACATGTTAAGCTCAAGAGTCAGCATGACTGAGGAGACACGAATATGATAAGGCTGGAGTTCTAGAACCGATAATGAAATCTTGGGGTATTATATGGTCCAGATAATATTGTAGTCATTCACTGAATTAGTATGTTAGGGAGGGAAATGTGAGAATAATAAAGGCAACCTTTGATAGGGAGGACACGTGAAAAGATTAACTAATGAAGGAAAAAATTCTAAAAGACAAACAAGAATTCAGGACAATATTCATTCGACCTTATAGAACATAGGAAGAGATAAACAAATATTTCAAAATATATCTTCAACATTTAAGCTAGAGCAAAGGAACTGCCTTACAGGCACGAACTATACGAAATTTATCTTCCACAGGTCACAGGAACCACTAGTCATCAAACTACTCAAAGAGAGCGTGCTATACCCATGTAATCCTAGAGAACCTTTATTACTATCTTCTCTTTATACAAGGAAAACTTTATTTTTCTTAACCTGACACTGGTAAAATGGCATCCTATATTCAGGTTTCTGATTGTTGCTGCTGTTATTCTCTGAGCTGCCTGGCTTAACAGCACCGAATCCCTAAAGAAGACCAGTTCTGAACCAGTCTTTCCCACAGAGTCCCACAGAGCTCTAAGGAAGTGCAATATTTGCTAGCAGTGTATATGGTTATTGTTGTTGTTCCCTGAGATCAATGGCCAAACAGCCCTGAGTAATTCAGGAAGGCCACTACCATTTCCGGGCTTCTTTTAAAGCCATGGAAGTGTATTATGCGTTGCTGGTATATGTGAATATTGTTGTTGTTGTTTCCTGAGATGGATGGCGAAAAAATCTCAAGTCTCTGAGGGGAACCAATTCCAGTCACGGGCTTTCCAAAGAGCTCTTATGGAGTAATGCTTTGTTAGTGATATATTTCCACAGAGTTCTCATGGTGTGTATGTTTTATTAATGACATATGTAGTTACTGTTGTTCCTTGAACTAAGTAGCCAAACACCACCAAGTTCCTAGCGACTACAGACTTTTCCTCACAGGTCTCAAGGAGTATATGTCTTTTTAGTGGCACATGTGGCTGTTGTTTTTCCCTGAGCTGACTAGCTAAACAGCCCCAAGTCTCTTAGGAAGGCCATTGCCAATCACGGGCTTCCCACGTATGCTTTGTAAGTAGCATACGTGGTGGTTGTTATTGTTTTTGTTCCCTAAGATGACCGGCCAAAAAGCCCAAAAACCTTGAGGAAGGCCACTGCCATGTCTGGGCTTTCCCACATAGCTCTCAGGAAGTGTATGTAGTTTAGGTGATAATTACTTAAGTGTACTTACAGGAAAGGGTCCTTTGCTTGTAACCTCCTATCTCCTGGTAGGTTCCATTTTTATACTCAATGATACTTATCATATTTGTCCTTAAGACTATGAACTGACTTAGCATTAACTGCCTCCTCACTTAGCGAGGTGTATATGGTTGTGTGTATTTAGATTACTAAGCTCCCCAATAAACAAAAATCATCCAAAACACAGGGTTTTCTCAAAAGAAATAAATGAATTCACAACCACAGTAGAATTCAATTCTTTCGACAATATATTTTTGTAATTTGCTTGCACTCTTCACATAATGTACTCACTGAGTGAATTGTATTACATGTAAGTAGTTACCTTATTTCAGTGTTACTAAGGCAATTGGCATGCATCATTTATTATTCTTGCCCAATATGAAATCCTCTGCCGTTTCTATGCATTATTTAGAGGTATATAACTATGTGCACCGGTTTGTTCTACAATTGGTCCCTACGAATAGAGGTGGACACAAAGTGGTTAGATCTCAGGGATTAAGACTGAATGCCCTTCCTAATGTCCCCTGGTGGGCTCAAACATGCGTCAGTTGGTTCCTGACTCGCTGCCATACCAATAAGCTGCTATAACCCTCCCACTCACACGTATACCTGTGCTCTTACATTTTGCTATACACTAGAGCAGTGCTCTTCAAACTTTTTCAATGTCGTCCACCCAAGGGTAAATCTTCAAAAAATCTGTCCACCCTAACCTTTCAACTGCTGTAGTACCTCACACTCCTGATCTTATAGATCTTATTCTAAAGCCTACGGCAGGAAACAAAAAAAAGACAGTTTATTTCTCATTTTTGTACGTAATCCATTTACTCTTCTGAATCGACACCATTACATAATAAAATTGTAGTCTACCGGTAAATTGCATACATATACAAAATAAATATACATCTGTGATTAATAAACCAATTTGCTCATATGTTGTATTTCCTCTTCCGGTTTTACGTCACGGTCTCCCTTTTCTACCAAGGGCTGGATGGTTGCCTTCTTGGGAAGGACTTGTATTGCTTCCAAAACCTAATAAATTAAAATCAGAATTTCGCCATTGCAGATATGCCTATAGGTGGGAACAAATTGAATTCACTTGCATTTGTAAATTTGTTAATGGTTAACCATTCGTTTTAATAGTTACTCAGGAACAATATATGTAAAGCAATAAAAAAGAAAAAAGATACCTTTGGATCCCAACTCATGATAAGAAGCACCTTTCCTCAAAACTTTCAAGAAAAATTAGAAAACAATATGGCTTATATTTTGAACTAATAAGAGATCCCAAAAATTCAGTGGCTAGACTGGTGTTGCATTTTCTCTGCTATGAGCATAAATTGAGGCCTAATGATTTCCAGTGCAATCCTCATGAAAGGATACAAATTCAGAATGGCGTTCCTTTTCTTTGTCTTGATTAAAACTAAGCTTGAGAAACCCTGCTCACATAAATATGATGTTGGCATCTGCACAAGCATGGATGTTGCTTGTTCAGCTAGCTCCCTGTACTCTGGACGTGAAGCAGGGAAACCCAGAAGTCCATAGGGTGAGCAAATGTTTGGAAAGCTGCTTTTTGACAGTAATCAACATTAATTTCTAATAGGGCATCAGAATCATTTGTTCCATCATTTGAGAATGGATTAAGTACCCACATGTTGGAAATCAGGCATTCATTCTCACTGTCTGTAAAACAAAAATCGAGGTTTTCTTGCATCAAATCAAGGTGTTTGATAATCAGTTCAGACATCCGTACATCCAGTGCCTTCTCTGCTTCATGCAAATGATACTCCCAGTCACACTCTTTCAGTAGCTATTAAATACCTCAAAATCAGAAAAACACATCTTTGCTACATAGTTTTTCATTTTTTTTTTCACCTTCAGTTTGAATCCATTTACTTTTCCGATACTAGTAAAAATATCTACCACTCCTTTGCTTGCAGGCTAATGTTTAAATTGTTCAAATGATCGAAAATTGAGGCCATGTATTGCAGATTTGCCAGCCAGAATGTGTCCTGACACTTACATGCCATGGGGTTTGCTTCCTCTGTAAAGAATACGTCAAAAGAGAAGGGGGATAGAGAGGAGAGTAACTTCTCCCCAAACTCTAGTTTTGGGGTGTCTAAATGTGTGTGGTTGTAGTACGATAGAGAGCAAAAGATGTGAGATTGGATATCTGTTTGGTAGGAGGAGGATGGATGTATTGGCATTGTGTGAGACGAAGATGAAAGGAAAAGGAGAAGTGGCATTTTGTGAGGTGACAGGTAGGGTGTCTGGGATTGAATGGGGGAGAGCGAGAGGTGAGGCATTATTGCAGTGAATGGATGGTAAAGAAGGTAGTGGAAAGGAAAAAAGTGTCATCTAGGCTGATGTGTGTGAGGGTTAGGATGGGTAGAGAATGTTGGGCTTTGTTAGTGCGTATGGGCCAGGATGTGAGAGAAGTGAGGAAGAGCGGGATGAATTCTGGAATGAGCTAACTAGGTGTATGGATGGTCTGAGTAGAAGGAACTATGTAATTGTGTTGGGTGACTTGAATGCCAGAGTGGGTGATGGAGAAGTAGAAGGTGTTGTGGGAAAGTATGGGGTACCAGGTGGGAATAAGATTGGCGAGAGACTGTTAGATATGTGAGTGGAGCAAGAGTTGGTGATAAGTAATAGTTTTTGCAAAAAGAAGTTAATAAATAAGTATACATTGATGAGAGTGGCAAATGAAAGAGTGAAAGAAAGAGCATTGATGGATTATGTGTTGGTAGCAAAGAGAATGATTGGTAGAGTGAAAGAGGTGCATGCATTTAGGGGTGTGGCTGCAGGGATGTCTGATCATTTTTTGGTTGAAACAAAAGTGGTAGTAGCAAAAGAGTGGGGAAATAGAGTGGGGGGATGTAGAAGGGAAGTGGTGAAGGTAGAGGAGTTGAAAAAGCCAGAGAAGAGATAGGAGTATCAGGACAGGTTGAAAGTGGCACATGACAAGGTGAAAGAAAAAGAAGTTGGGGAGTTAGAGGAGGAATGGGGGTTGATGAAAGAAGGTTTTGTGGGACATCCAAGTGAGGTGTGTGGAAAGAGGTTTGTTGGAGGTGGCATGAGGAGGGGCAGCAAGTGGTGGAATGAAGGGGTGAAAATGAAGGTGGAACAGAAAAAGGGGACTTTTGAGGAATGGCTGCAGTGTAACAGTAGGAAGAAGCATGAAAGATATAGGGAGAAAAATGTGGAAACCAAGCGGAAGGTAGAGAAAGAGAAGAGGTTGGCAAATGTTAGGTAGGGACAGGATTTTAGTAGGTCATACGATGAGAATAAAAAGAAGTTTTGGAAAGAAGTGAAGAGAGTAAGGAAGGGTGGATCGAGGATAAAAGAGACAGTGAAAAATGTGAATGGACAGATGTTAAAAGGGAACAATGCAAGGATAAGATGGGCAGAAAATTTTGAGTGTTTACTGAATGTTGAGGAAGATAGAGAGGCAGCTATAGTGGCAGTGGGGGGTGTTCAAGTGCCAGTAATGGGAGATGAAAATGAGAGAGATTACAAGAGAGAAGATGAAAAGGGCATTTCATGAAGCAAAAGCAGGTAAAGCACCTGGATTGGATGGTGTGAGAGATGAGATGTTGAAAGAAGGGGGTATGGCTGCAGTGGAATGGTTAGTGAGAGTGTTTGATATATTCTTATATTCTTTATGTTGTCAATGGTGCCAGTGGAATGGGTGACTGCTTGTATAGTGCCCCTATACAAAGGTAAGGGAGATATGTATGAATGCAGTAATTTTAGTGGTATAAGTTTGTTTAGTGTGGTAGGAAAAGTGTATGGTAGAATACTGATTAATTGGATTAGGGATAAGACAGAAAATGTTATCGCGGAAGTGCAGAGTGGTTTTAGGAGAGGTGGAGGTAGCATATATCAGATTATTATAGTTAGGCAGGTATGTGAGAAATATTTAGCAAAGGGTAAGGATGTGTATTTTGCATTTTTGGATCTGGAGAAAGTGTATGATAGAGTTGATAGAAAGGCAATGTGGAATGTTTTGAGGTTATATGGAATTGATGGTAGACTGTTAAAAGCAGTGAAGAGTTTGTATGAGGGCAGTAGAGCTTGTGTTAGGGTATGGAATGAAGTGATTGAGTGGTTTCCAGTGAGTGTGGGACTGAGACAGGGATGTGTAATGTCACCATGGCTGTTCAATTTGTATACTGATGGAGTCGTAAGAGAGGTGAATGAGCGAGTGCATGGTCGAGGTTTGAGAATGGTAGATGGGGATGATAACGAGTGGGAGCTGAATCAGTTGCTGTTTGCATATGATACTGTGGTGGTGGCAGATTCAGAGGAGAAGCTGTGTCAGTTAGTGTCAGAATTTGGAATGGTGTTAGAGAGAAGGAAGTTGTGAGTGAATGTGGGAAAGAGTAAGGTTATAAGGTGTAAAACAAATGAGGATGGTGCTGGATTGACTTTTATGTTGAATGGAGAGACACTTGAGGAGTTGATCAGTTTAAATATTTAGGCTGGGTGTAGCTGCAAATGGTGGAGTGGAAGCAGATGTCTGTCACAGAGTGAATGAAGGATGTAAAGTGTTGGGTGCATTGAAAGGAGTGTTGAAGAACAGAGGGTTGGAAATAAATGTTAAGAAAGTTCTGTATGAGAAAGTGGTTGTGCTAACTGCGATGTATGGATCAGAGTTATGGGGTATGAAAGTAAGTGAGAGACAGAAACTAAATGTGATTACCTAATTGATTACCTAATTGATTTTACGGGAAAGAGCCCAGAGCTCGTATCTTCCCGTCTCCTCATCGGTTCCATTTTATACTTAGTGATACTTATCATACCTGTCCTTAAAACTATGGATTGAGATAGCATTAACTACCTCCTCGCTTAGCGAATTCCAATTATCAACTACTCTTACACTGAGAAAGTATTTCCTTACATCCTGCAAAGAAGTTTTCTTACGAAGCTTCAAACTATGACCTCTAGTTCTAGAGCCAGCCATATCAAAATATCGATCCCTATCCACTCTATCATAACCATGAAGGAATTTAAAGACTGTGTTTGAGATGAAATGCCTGAGGAGTATGATTGGTGTATCTCGGATGGATAGGGTTAGGAATGAAGTGGTGAGAGCAAGAATGGGTGTGAGGAGAGAATTGGCAGCCAGAGTAGATATGAATGTTCTGAATTGGTTTGGCCATGTGGAGAGGATGGATGATGAAAGACTGCTGAAAAAGGTGATGAATGCGAGAGTTGATGGGAGAAATGCTAGAGGGAGGCCTAGGTTTGGGTGGATGGATGGAGTAAGGAGAGCCCTGAACGATAGGAGGATGGATGTGAGGGAAGCAAGTGAACGTGCTAGGAATAGGAATGAGAGGCCAGCGATTGTGACGCAGCTCTGATGGGAAGCTGCTGTTACCATGGGGCTGCATCTTACAGAAGTAGCCCTGTGGTAGGGGCAGTAGGAAAGTTGGCATTATGAAGCGACACAGGTTGTGGAAGAGCCGGGAGGATGGACTGTGGCACTCCAGCAGTGCCATCTGAGCGGTTGCTAGCTCCCTCGTCATTGCCCATAGAGCAAAGTAATCCCTGTATTGTTTCTTTTTTTATGTCGGCTACCCCCCAATGGGGGAAACAGCCAAGGTAGATAGATAGAAAGTAAAGAATTCACAGAGTTGCTCTCGCAGTGCCAACAATCGGTTCAAAACCTTCCCACGAGACAGCCAACGCACTTCAGCATGGAGGAGAAGTTTGGTGAAGTTGGCCTCCATATCTTTACATAACTCACTGAACATCCTGCCTCTCTTTGCATTTGCACGAATATAATTCACCATTTTTACAACATCATCAAGAAGTAATTCAAAATCATTTTACTCTTTGCCACATCTTGCTTGTTTTCTACCTCAACAACCAGCATGAAGCACTGATCTCGTCCACCCCTTGTCCACCCCAAGACGGCCGTCCACTCCACAGCTTAATCTTGCCCACCCTAAGGTGGACTGTCCACCCAGTTTGAATAGCAATACATGCGTAGAGGTCACACCTGTAACCGTTAGAGGCATCATTTAACAACCAGTATTAATTTCAGTCATTTATTTCCAAAACAGATGATATATACAGTACTGAGAAATCATATGTACAAAATACATTTTATTAACTGCTTATGTGTTATTATTGTTTGCACATTTGTAACTTAAGTATTTATACAGACTTTGCTCAATATTTAGTTTTTCATATACATAAATCCTGTCATTACAAAATATATTTCTTAATCCACATAAGGCTATCCATAACATGAAGCTCTTACAATACTAAAGCTGTCATATATGAAGTCAGTACTCATATGGAAATTTTTTCTTCTAAAACTAAGCACTTTTGTTCACTTAATAAATATAATTCGTCCCCCGTTTGCTATACACACACCTTTACAATGGCTGCAATTCCCCTTGCAAGAAAAGAGGTGGCTGAGTCAAAGTATACAATCACCAAAAGTTTACACTCCTCGATCATCCCTCTTTTCTCTCTGGTGATAAAGGACCACCACAATTCCTCCTACTCTGCTTGAGTCACCCACAGGGTAAGTGGGCAAGGATGTTCAGGCAAGAAATTTCTGCATCATGTATAATTTAAAATTTTAGATCTATCTAATATTCTTTTACCTTCCCTTTGGATGTCAAGATCCATTCAAGACAGCATCACTGCAATGTCTCATCTAAATCTTACTCAGTTTATTGATTACTGTAACATTTGATACAATGATGGTAAAAAATACAATGTGTCTATTAAGCCACATTTGAATAGGGGTGGACACAGACAGGTTGTAGGTGGTTTATTAAGGCTGGATACAATTTCTAACAACTTGCAGTAGGCTCAAACTCAAGTCTGTCACTTCCCAAAGTAAGACTTCTAACTACTGCACCACCACTCCCCCCCTCCACAGTACCTATTAAATTGAAATTTATATTGTTCCTCTAATACTTAAATTGGTATTCTTAAATAGTTTAGTAGAGACGTTTAGTTTAAATAAACTAAGTGATGAACTGTTTAATAAAATTTCATATGGGATATAGTGAACATATGATGAGTTTTATCAATATTATATGGAATTATGATATTTTAAATGTCTTTTGGTCTGCAAAGCTAAGTGGTGTGATATAAACATAATAAACATATATCTGTCTCTTTCCATGAAGAGATATTAAGAGTACTTGTTTAAACGGTTGAAATTTAACATCAAATGTGCCTTCATTTGTAATTATATATTGCTATAATTAAGATTAAGAAAGAGGATCTCCATTATCAGGCATTATACGCTCCAGACGACTGATTGCACATGACTCCTCAAATGCCCTGACTAACATTTGCAGAACATATTGGGTAGTTACATGGTCATCCCCTAATGTGAGTCCTTACCATTAAGAGTGGAAGGTCAAGACAAAATAGTCTACAGGTACTTGTTTTCATGAAAATTTATTGCTGGCAGTTCACAAGGGTACAAAATATGAATAAATTTTGTCATAATTACTCGTATATATCATCAAAGATTAAAATGAGGTTTGTCATTATCAAGCATTATCCTCTGATGACGAATGGTTGCACATGTGTCTCCTCAAATGTCCCGACTGAGTAAAAGATGAGAAACACAATGGGCATTTATATGGTCTTTCCCCTGTGTGAGTTCTGATGTGGATGTTCAAATTACCTTTGAGAGCAGATCGGTATGGGCAAAATGTACACTTAAAAGGTTTTTCTCCAGTGTGTTTACGTAAGTGAGCCTGAAAATGAGCCTTGACTATTGTGTTATAAGGACAATAAGAACAAGTAAACACACGAGAGCGAGTACAAACGTGTGATGCAAGTTCGGACATCACTGATGTTGAGTAGGAACACACGGAACACCGATGGATCTTCGTAACGGTTTCTATACTAACAGGGTTATAAATTGTGGGTCCTGCTGATGGGGGTTCATTTTGGCATGGTGTTTGGATATTACTCTCACCAGTTATCTGTAGAAAATATTAGCTTCCATTATAAGCTGCCATTTAGATGCTTCTTATAAAAAAAAAAGAAATTCAGTATATTCTCTTATTTGTTTATATTTTATATGTGTTATACATCATTCCAATTACATTCAATGTTAATATATAACTACAACCTGTTCCTACTCTATTCAAGAATAGTACTCTTTCAAACTGTACATCTTAAATCTTCATCATGTCTTGACGAAGTGCAAATTAAGTACAAAAGAAAATGTCTCTCGATCTTTTCAAAGGAAGAAATAAATAATAAAGTAATACACGCTATTCATCGCGTCCAACAGTACCCTAAATGTATCAATATATCCTACAAAAATAATGATGATGAAGGAGGAGTATACATTTGATTTGTAGTTACTGATGAGCTTCCTATCTACTTAATGCTGTATGCAAACAGTTCAAGTCTACGTATGTAACTTACATATTAGAATTATCAGAGAGATGAGATCTAAAGTGCATCTTGAGATTGCTCTTATGAGCAGCACGATAAGGACAGTACGGACAGGCATACGGTTTTTCACCAGTATGAGATCTAATGTGCACATTAAGATTGCCCTTCAAGTACGTTGAGTAATTACAGTACGGACAAGTGAATTTCTTTCGGTCAATCTTTAGACAAGCGTGTGCGAGTAAGTCTGGATGCTTGGATGTTGTAAAAGGGCACGATTTACAGCGATACACTTCTCCACTTACATCAGCTGGGTTACAAGGTGCACGTCTTGAAGACAGAATCGCGTTTAAGGACGATTCGTAAGACCTTTTAAATGAGTCAGTGACGGTGCTCGGCTGTTTGACAGTCGTGTCCGAAGAGATCTGAAGAAAATATTTACAGTGTTATTCAAGCATTCATATACTATGTTTTGTTTATAAGTTAGCAAGAATGGCTAATGATAGAATACAATACAGATGTTGGATGGTGTCTTGAATGATACAGAATTCTTATAAACTATATAAAGAACTTTAGAGTGACATAATTGGTGTATGTTCAATTCCATGGCAAGAGAAGTGACTCAGATAATTTTGGGCATGTGATGAGGTGGGATGAGGAGTATATGGAAGAAGGATGCAGAGGATGGAGCTACCTGGCAGGAGGGGGAGAGGTAGCCCTAAGACAAGGTTTATGAATGTGGTGAGGGAGGATATGAGGGTGTAAGATGCGATGGAGGACGATGCATGGAATTTGGCAATATGGGCAGCTTGATCCGCTGTGACAACCCTAACAAGAGAAGCCAAAAGATTTTATGATGATGATGTAACACTTCCAAAGTCAGACCCTTTTATGTTTCTTCATTTTGGGATATACATACACTGAGTATATATACTGTAGTTTGATCTGTGCGGGAGGCTTTCACATATAGCTGAGCTACATATATATTAGTGCTATATACAAGGTATTCATAATATACATATGATTAACTGCTACTTATTGAAAGAAATCTGTCCATATACTGTGGCAAAGAAAAGGGAATAAATTGGCTGGCTGGAATGAGTAATCTACTCCCGCAAACTTATTGATCAAAGGTAAAATTTATTAGACAAAACTGAAGTGAATTTTACTCTTTTATCTTAATAATACTATAAGATTATGTAAATAAACAAAATTTCTCATTTAACATTTTGTTACTAAATTCTCCTCCTGTATTTTAACAACATTCAGAGGTTAAGCAAAACGAGAAATGTTTAAATATAA
>JAXCGZ010003828.1:137500-182174 GCA_037179515.1 Halocaridina rubra
TGAAGGGTTTTTGTGGAGCAGAAGTCTGGGCTTGTCTAGAGACGCCGCTTTCCTTAAACTGTGGGTATGGAGATGGTGGAAACTGGCTGTTGAATCCTCCCAGCTTTCTGCAATCACTCTCACATTCCAGTTCTTCAGTGAAAGTCCAGTTCCTCATACTCATCTGCAAGGGGATGCTGCATTTACTCAGAGATGAAGAGCTCATTTTTATCATTAGGTAACCTCAGAATATTATGACTCATAATTATTATTATTAACAAAAGTCAAGCAACAAGCCCAGCTGGAAAAGGTCAGACTATAAACCACACTTTACTAAGATGCAAGACCATAAAAATTAAACCTACATCTCTTAAGTTTTTCAAAAAGGATTTTTTATCGTAAAACTTTATTTTAGGGAATAATTAGATTCCTCTGACAAGCATAAATTGCAAGGGTAATATGCTTTCTCCCTCATCCCCTAGCTATGTGTGTGTGTATGCAAATATAAGCAAAAAATATATATATGAATAATTCAATTAGGATTGCAAAAACTGCAAGACAATAAGTAATCAATGAATGAAGGCGAGTGACATTTATATGCTTCAAATTCGCTAAATCATTAGCTGCAAGTTAAGTCTGGTGAGATCACAACAGCTTTTTTAGCTGTGAATAAGCATTTTCCTTAGTTCTGAATTGTTGTGGTTAAGTGACTGTGGTAACACTTAGCAATTATAATTGGTTGACAATAGGCTTTTAGTCAATGGTAAGACAAAGGAAACAAACCATTACTGCCACTACCAGTGATCTCAGGTACAATAAATAGAAGGTGACTTCAGCAGTTCTTTACTGATTAGCAACAATCTTCTCACTCACTAGGTTGCCATGCTGCCTCAGTGTGTGAGCAAAAATTCATATGACTTTTCGCACTAATTCCACTTCAATTTTGCAGATGTTCTGTTTAGAAAAAAGGCAGAAATAACCATAGCGTTGTTTCAGGAGTGGAAGCTCCATTGCTTTTTGAATGAAACTGAAAAAAAATATAAGGCTGAATGTCTCAGATTCCCCTCATTCCATCCCCTCCCCCTCTTCTTATATCCCTAAGTAGGCTGCCTGGCCGAGTGTTTAGGGTGGGAGATTATCTCCGATTTCCCTCTCATATCCCCTTTCCCTTCAGGGGCAAGTAGGACTAAAGCAAAGCATCTAATACTCCAAACAAATATACAAATACTCTCTCCACTTCACGGAATATGAGAGCAGATTTCTTTCATACTCAAACCAGAGATAAGTTACAAAGCTAAAGATTAGACTTGTAAATATGGACCATTTTAGGAACGGTTGTCATGGAATAGTTATTATTATTATTACTCTACAATAATGTTTGATTAAAATGTTCTAGATGAGAAATGAAAATAGTCACTAATGTGTCCCAAATTAAGAGGAAAAATCACCCAAAATTATTTATGATGAAGCAGTTTTCCTTGATGAATAGTAGTAATGAAGATAAATGCCTCCCAATAATTGCTCCTCAGGACAAATACCCCAAATATTTCCTTGTATTTCAATTTATATCTGATACTGAATGCAAATCTAACCTAAGATAATCTGGATATTATTATAGGACAATTCTTCTTACCGAAGAATCACTGGGTCAACTGTTCTATGGGAAAGTTCTCCGAGGGCAATTGTTAAGGGACAGTTATCCAGGTGTACTTGTCCAGGGGGCAGTTGACTGGGCGCAAATGTCCTGGGGGCAGTTCTTTGGACACTCAGATTAAAACTTTTTTCACACTTCATAGGATCTCCTCAAACAGGTCATTTTATATATCAAAAACTTGTATATTTTAATGAAGAAAAGTACTGAAAGTAACAGTAACTTGTCCCGTAAATTAATCATACAATGAAAACAATATAATTAATGTATAACAAATCAGCAACAAATATAATTCTCATCTCACTATATACCAAATTAATGATATTTACAATCCTTTAACACTGCATACAAAATACAAACATATACAATGGGCACATTCCAACTCGTAAATGTGTTGGCCAAGTCAGAGTAAACATTCTCCAGAATTTAATATACCCCAATCTCCACTCTTAGCTCCTTGGGGACTGATTGATGTATATCAGCTTCTGAAAATTGCGTATGCTCTGACTCAGCCACCCCCTTATGTGGGGGATTGTTGCCACTTTATACGTATGTAGGTTGTATGCAATGGTAGAGGATTGCAAACATCATTAATTGCATACAAAACTAACATACTGCATCAGAATTCTCATTCCTCTAATGACTTTTATATATCATTTATGAATGATAAGCAAATAGGATAACGCATATAAATGATATTAACTGCATACAATGGGCTGAGGGTTTTTTTTTTTATGATTGTGATACCAGGACAGGCAAAAAAAAAATTAATAATAATAATCTACCCTCATCAAGCCTGGGCACGAAGAAAACATAAAGAGAAACAGAAATGGGGAGTATTGTGACTTGTCAAATGTGAAGGGATAATAAGACATATGTAACGAATATCCGAGAATATTCGGTGTTGATGTAGGCATAGAAAGAGAACCGTAACTGAAGGAAGACCTAACAGCGAACTGTTCTGGACAGTCTTATTAAAGTCCACAAGACCCTTCAGCTGCAGTATCACAACGGGCGATTGGTGCCATGGGCCAACCTACTACATTACAATTAATGCATATAAGGGATTTCTAATGTAAAGCCTGGGCTGGAGTATCTCACCTAAATACACAGCTATTTTTCACATTTCTCAGTAATTATTGTAAACTTTTTTCCATCATAGCATTATAAAGACACACAATATCATGAGTTAATGAGGTCAAACACAGCATCACATCACTGCCACATTTACGATGAAACAGGTATATTTTCAAAGGATACACGCTGTTTAAAAATTACTTATTATATCCAGACCAATACACTTATAAAATAAAATTTACAAATACTTTACATTGTTATCACAACAATACAAATAGAAAGAATATTTAGAGAGAATGGTCGCTTCAAATATACACCTTTATTTTCTATCATATTAAACTGCATTATTTTGATACAATGCTTCAAGAGAAAATGAACTGTGACTGTTCATATGCCTTCTTAAGCTGCTACTGAAGGAGGTGGTGAAAGGGCATAACGTGCACGAGAACGGTCTCTCCCCAGTATGTTTTCTCAAGTGGATTTTTAGATTCCCCTTCCGATCTGTTCGATACGGGCATTCTGGGCACGTAAACATCTTCGTTCCAGCATCTGTTTGCGAGTGTATATATTCCTCATTCTCCAAAGACTGGTAGCAAAGTTGTTGGTACTTCTTGCCGAGTCCTCTTAGAGTATCGATATCAGTGGTGCCTTCCCTCTCGGAAGTAAAAGCATTGGGTATCTGCAATGAGATATTTTTATTACTTGACCCTAAAATTAAAAAGGGTCCTAACTAGCAATAATACACAATAGATAAACCACTCTGAGGAGATACAAAGGCACGTTCCATTATTTATGCTTCATCTCATTGCTGCACATCTGTAGAATACCTACTAAGATCTCTTGTATCTATACAGGTTAAGTGTTCATATAACGAATAGTTAGCAAAACGCAGGGCTGTGGGTCAGCAAATGTCTTTTCAAATTACTTGAGAAAGAGGTCGTAAATGGGCACAAGGAACACCAATAGGGCTTCTCTCCCGTGTGTTTCCTCAGATGAATGTTTAAATTTCCTTTACGATCTGTAATATACTGACAACTAGGGCAACTAAAGTACTTCATTTCCGTTTTTCCTGTTTGTGATGTCTTCTCTGACGATTGTGATTGGAGAACAGGTACAGCCTCAGGCTCTGTAAACTGGCACGTTGCCTCAGTAAACTTGTGCAAAAGATCATGGTATACTTTCTTGCAGCCTCGCTGAATTCTGATATCGGCGTTGGCTTCTCTCTCGGCACTATTCGCTACATTTATCGCAGTCATCTGCAATAGGATGATTTCTTTTACTCAAACCACAAGGAACGACTTTCAATATTCTTTGTCTGAAATTACTATTCTGTAGAGAGACAACTGTCTATCAATATGTTGATATGACCCAGTGCATCTACACAAGCAATGATTATTAATAGTCTTTGTCTGAAATTACCACTTTGTAGACAGACAATTATCTATCAATATGATGATCTGTCACTCCATGTCTAGACATTTCAAACTAGTACAAAAAACTAATATGCATTATTTCATAATCTAAAGAATTCGAATATAATATTCCTCTCTCAAAGGTAAATAGAATAAAGAAAAATACTCAGCAATATTCCACATTCTATATGCAATATCGCTGGTAATACTGACTAATAAATATGGATATACAGTAAAAATTTCACAGAGTCGGAAACAGGAGAACTGCCTCTTGGAGAATTGCCCCAGTTATTACTCTATTCCCCTCAGACAACTGCCCCTAAATAAATTTGCTCCTTTTATTCCTCAATTAGGAAAATTGTCAAATGATAAGATTTAGATAGGTTAGTTTGGGTTACACTACATTAGTTTAAGTGTTGATATTGCTAGAGCTTTTATTTCAATAACATAAATTGTAATAAAATCCAATATCAGTGGTAGTTATTCTATGAAAGAATCTGCTCAGTGGGGGTAACTGCTGGCAGGGTAGTTGCCCTGTGGGGACAATTGTCCAACAGGCAATTGTCCTAGAAAGCAGTAATTTACAGTGACAAACCACATGAATATAACTAATCATATTTTTACTCGTTAACTTCATCCAATTTTTATGCATCTAGAAGTCCAAATTAATACTAGATTATCTTTGACAAATTCGCACAGTTCTTTACATACTTAAAATATAATGAAAATTATTTGTAAATAGGCAACATGCCTTCTTGCTAAGAAAAAAATTAATTTACATACAAATGCCAGTTCAGACTGAACAGAATGCAGATTAAAACAGCAGAACAATTACACAGAAACAAACTGGTCTACAATTAGGTTTATTTATCAAAATAAATTCAGTATGTTTCACACTGAATGTTTTTGTATAATAAGTCAGGTTTCATACCTGTGATGTCTGATACCATATAGTATCCAAAATCAAACAAATACTAGCTGCATTTACGAGTCTACAACATATCTTTCATCAGACTTCAGTATTTCTGAGAAGCAGTACTTAAGGTTATATTACAGAAAAATGACATTATTTCACATTCTGGAGAGACAATACATTAATCTGCATCTGCAGAGAGCTAGTTATTCAAGAAAAAACCTGTGAAATTACAGATGCCAAAATATACAATATGGGTGTGATAGTATCACTGAAGTAGGTTTGGTACATTTTGGAGTAGCTGTTTTGGCGCTAAGAAGATTTTTATATTTTCAAAACCTTACCTAACTTAACCTTCTTTACAAAAAACATGGCATAAAAATAGCCACGCTAAAACAACAATGTCTGAATGGCATCATCAAATCATCACATTCTGCACTGAATATATTTTGTCTCACACTAATTGCACTTTTAAACACAACTTGACAGACGGTTTTTACAAACTGACAGAAGCTTTTTACAAATTATGTCAGCTTTTAAACCCCAAACTGCATTCATACTTGGCAGTCATAATACACACAACCATACAACACAAGTAATCATCTTAAATCTCCAATTCAAATATTCATTCCATATCTGTCAGTCTTCACAATTATTTGGTATATATAAAATATAAAATCACCATATAACTCATCCTATAATAATAAATCTCCAACAAACACTGCTATTTGCTCTATGTCATTTCTTATGTTTGTTGAATGGTAGATATACATACAAAAGGTCCCTTACTTATGAACAACCGAGTCACGAACATTCACAGATTAAAAAATACTCATTATCTACCCATGTATAAATGTTTGTATTACTGTAATGTACTGTATTATTACATTATTATTACTGTATTAAAATTCATTAATACTATACATGTACTTTGTTTTGTGTAGTATTTAAAGACTTTAACCTAAGGACTGTACAATACTGCATATGCATGTTCTGTACAGTACTTTTTTTTACCTAAATACAACTTAAGAGCAATTCTACTTACAAAAGGACTGCTGGAACCTAACTCGTTCATAAATTGAAGAGTGTCTGTACTCTGTTCAACTCAGAAACTGACAATCCCTTCTTCAAGCCCACTGCAGGGCGTTAGGAAGGGTGTCCAACTGTAATTTCTCAGCTCCAGCCTGTCTAAGCCCCCCCCCCCTCATTTGTATGAGAATTACAGCTAAAAAAAATTATGATTAAATCTTGAATCACTATAAACAATGTCACTCCCTTTATGCCAAGTTGTTCATATATAATAGGCATAATCCCCCTTGTAAGAGGGTGGCCAGGCCAAAGCCAACACCCATTCACAATATCTCTTCCATCTTATTTCCTTGGTAATAAAGGGTTACCACAAATCCCCCTCTCCAATATAGCTTAGGTCACCCACAATGCAAATGGGGTAAACTTCTGCGTCCGTGAGGCCCAAAAGCCAAAGATGATTTACCCCCACTGCTTCATCTCATGGCAAAAACACACCCTGCCTCTAAATGTTTCAGGTAACAGCACTTAACAAATGCAAGGAAATCCTTAAAGCCATGTCATCTATTAAAAACATTTCTTCTCTCTACTCAGTCCTTTGCACTCTCTCTTCCTTCCTCCACTGATATACCATGAGCACACTATCTATCCATCTCATTCTTGGTCTTACTCTCAGTGCTATTCCACTTACATCTGTTCTCTGCTCTCATTAATACTTGTCCCTTATTCAGTTTTTCCTTATATTCAAACCATCTCAGAACTCTTATTCATAGTTTTCCTTTTGGCCTTACTCTATTTACTTCTGTTCTCTAAACTCTCTGCACTGGCTGCTATTTGCTCACTTTCCATGTGTGCAAACCATCCATCCCTCTCAACGCTCTCTTCACTAGTTGTTCCTTGTTCATTCTCTCAATATGCCCAAACCACATCAGCACACTCTGCTCTCCATGGTTTCTATATACCCAAATCACCTTAGTGCTCTGAGCCCTTCATTCTTTTCATATGCCCAAAACACCACAGCATACTCTGCCTTGACCTTCAGACAGCTCTTTTTCAATGTCCATTCTCTGCCTCACCTCCATATGTCTTACTCTATCCATACTTCTCAAACATTTCATCTCTATTACATTTTATAATAGTTACTCTATTAGTCACCAATTATTTCTTACTTTCTAACTGTTCTATCTGAGAGGACTGGGCATACACATAATCTTAAGATCAAGATGTCACCATTCATGGAGTTACGTGGTATCATGCCTTAAATGGGAATATATCTCAGGAGGTTGTTGCTGTTTGCCATTCTGTGCCACTTAAATCCGAATTATGGGGATGGCCACAGACAGGCTGGAATTGGGATATAAGGCTAAATCCCTTTCCTATCGCCCTGCAATGGGCCTGTTCGCAGGTCTATCTCTTCCAGAGCCAAGGAGTCAAGTGCTGTAACTCCTGAACTACCATGGTAAATGGGAACATATCTAAGGAGATAGCTTTTATTATTCCTATAAAGAGTAAATATACACTACTAAAACTGTAAACTGTACAACAATCATAAGCTTAAATTGAGCAGAGCCATATTTTACAACTTTTTTTTACTAGGGATCTGAGATGGTTAGGTGTAATTTAGCTTTAAATGCCATATAACCTATGTGACATAACAGCCATAGAATCAAATTCGGTTTAAGATAAGAATACAATTAGTTCTGGTAAGAAAAAGTAACCTAATAATGATGATAGTACTTTTGGGTTTAGAGAAGACTGTTTATTACCTAAGTGACACACCAGTTTGTTGTGTGCTTGACCTACCAGTTTATTACCTTGGGACATACGGGTCATAAAATCAAACTCAATTCAAGTTGAAAATAAAAGTAGTCTGGTGAGGGAAAGTATGTTAATATTATGCCTTTACTTCTGCATTCATATATGACTGCTTATGATACCTTCCGAGTGGATATTCGCAACATGTCTCAGTAAACTGCTCTTCTGATTTGCTCGGAAGGAGCAATGAGGACAGCCATAGGGTCTCTCGCCGGTATGAATACGAACATGCTTTCTCAGGTTATTTTGGAATACGCTTGAATAAGAACAATATGGGCAATGATGAATCTTGCGATGGACTGTGGCTGTCTTGTCAGATCCTGTTAACCACTGGTGCATGGAGTCGAGCCCGTCCTGTAGAGGATGCCTAGCTTCACTAACAAGTAACAAAATAGTAAACAGCCTTGGGCTCTACTTATTTCTAGGGTATGTTCCCCGGTGTGTCGCATTAGTCAGCTAAATGGGGCAGAGGGAGGGGAGTGGGAATTTCCTACTCTTTATTTTCCTCCCTCAAAGAGTCAAGTTTTTGCTTTGACTCGGCCACCCCCATTTTAAAGGGGCTTATGACTTTCTAGATAGATAACTAGACAAATATATACTACAATTCATTACTCAACAAATTGTATATATTTACAATTAACCACACAAAATGGATCAATCTAAACTAAAATAGTATATTTTGTAAAGAATGACAGACCCTATGTAAGGTTAAGTATAAAATTATATAATTAAATTATTTCCTTACATAGCAAACTAAATATTTTATTGATATTTTTACAACTGGACCTTTGGAGGTGTTTAAACAAATTAGTAACTGGTACACATCAAGCTAGTAACTAATAAACAAAATTCCCAACAATCTTATATCAATTCATTACTTACTAAAATAAATATTTCGATGATATTAAAAAACAGACAATGGTTGCATCTACATAATATAAAAAACTAGAAAGTATTCTTACAAATCATTAACGAAACATTCATATACAGTGGTGACCCCAACCCACGAATGCTTGTACCTACAAACAAACCAACCCGCGAACAAAATTTTACCCCAACCCTTGAGTAAATTCCAACCCATAAACAAAAATGTGTTGGTCAAGCCACCTCATGTTCCATTCGGCCGCTCTCAGCCCCCACGTGGGTTCCACTCAGCCGCTCTCGGTTTCACTCGGCCGCTCTCATTTTCTTTCAGTTCTGCATTGGTGCCAACGCTGTGTGGTTCGTTCAAAATTTTATCACAGTTCTCTCTTATTTTCCATAGTTTTTTATTTTAATGTAGCCTTTATTATGGCTCCTAAGAAAGTTAAAAGTGTTAGTGAACTTGGCGTCAAACACCCCAGATGCATAAAAGTGGAAACGAAAAAAGAAATAATTGCAATTCATGAAAATGGGGTGCGTGTGTCTGATCTCGCCACGCAATATAACATGCCGAAATCCACCATCTATACTATTTTAAAGAATAAAGAGATCTTAAAAGCAGCTGACGTGGCTAAGGGAGTCAATACTTTAATGAAGAAAAGGCCACAGGTGATAGAAGAAGTAGAAAAAATATTATTGTGGATAAATGAAAAACAGTTGGTTGGCAATAGTATTAGCAAGGCCATAAAATGTGCTAAGGCTCTGCACATCCACCAAGATTTAGTAGCGAACTCTCCGACTTCAAGTGGCGCTAAACTGGAGGAATTTAAAGCCAGTAGAAGCTGGTTTGAACACTTTCATCGCCGAACTGGGATTCATAGCATCATTAGATACGAAGAGGTAGCTAGTTCTGACCAAAAAGCGGCAGATTCCTACTTAAAGGAATTCGCTAAATATATCGAGAGTGAAGGTTATATCCCACAACAAGTATTTAATTGTGATGAAATGGGACTCTTTTGGAAGAAAATGCCAAGAAGAACCTATAAAACCAAAGAGGAGAAATCATTGCCTGGCCACAAACAAATGAAAGACAGGCTTACACTTTTACTGTGCGCTAATGCTAACACGGACTGTAATAATCCATACAGGGTGCCATATTTTGCTGTAATATATTGTAAAGCATATATATGTCGATATATTATATATGTTTATAGTCATGTAGTAGGTTGGCTCATGGCATCAGCCGCCCGTTGCGATACTACAGCTGAAGGTTTTTTGAACTTAAATAGGTATGTCCAGGACAGTTCGATGTTAAGTCTTCCTTCAGTTACGGTTCTTTTTCTATGCCTACAACTACACTGAATATTCTTGGATATTCATCACACATCTTTTATTATCCCTTCACATCTGACAAGTCATTACACTCTCCATCTCTGTTTCTCTTTAATTTATGTATTCTTAGTGCCCAGGCCCGATGAGGGCTGTTTTATTTTATAATTTTTTTTGGCCCGTCCTGGTGTCACAATAAAAAAAAAAAAGATCAAGCCTCTTTTAGTTTACCACTCTAAAAATCCGTGTGTTTTTAAACGCAATAACGTATTGTAGGCTAGCCTCCCAGTAATGTGGAGGTCAAATCCAAAGGCTTGGGTCACCCGGATTTTATTCCTAGAGTGGTTGTTTGAAATGTTTGCGCCAGCAGAAAAGAAATATCTTGAGGAAAAGAATTTGCCTCTTAAGTGTCTCCTCATAAAGGATAATGCTCCTGTCCATCCTTCAGGTGTGGAAGATGATCTCACTATACATTACGACTTCATTAAAGTAAAATTTCTGCCTCCCAACACCACTCCTATCCTCCAGCCCATGGACTAGCAGGTGATTTCTAATTTTAAAAAGTTGTAAAAGGGGGGTCCTTTTGAAAGGCATTTCCAGGTCACCAATGACATGGATTTGACCCTTCGTGACTTCTGGAAAGATCATTTTAATATCCTCCACTGCACTGGCCTCACTGAAAGAGCATGGAAGGAGGTCTCATATCATACACTGAACTCCGCCTGGAGGACTCTTTGGCCAGGTTGTGTTACTGATAGAGACTTCAAGGGATTCAAGCAGGAGTTGGCTATAAAATTTGTGAATGAAATTGTGGCCACGGGCAAAAGTTTGGGTTGGAGGTCCATGAGGAGGATGTGGAGGAGCTAGTGGAGGACCACAAAGAAGAACTTACCATGGAGGAATTAATTGAGTTGCAACATGAACAGGTGAAGATTCTGCAAGAGAAGCAGTCACCGGAGGAAGGGGTAAAGGTGTCCAGTGAAGAATTGAAAGAAATTTTTAATAAGTGGAATGATTTGCAGGTTTTTATTGAGAATCATCACCCAGATAAAACTATGGGCAATAGAGTAGTGAATAAGGTAAATGACAATGCGATGAATATTTTTAGAAAACTTTACCAAAGAAGAAAAAGACAAATTTCTCTGGATCGTTTCCTATGTCCCAGTAAGCAGGGAAGCAGCTTCCAAAGGAGAAAAGAGAGAAAACACCAGAAATACGACCTGTATCAGAAGAGTCCCTGACGTTTTTAAGGAAGGGGTCTCTCCTTCCAAATAATATATCCCCCTCCTCCTCCACCATCCATGTATGCCAGCAAAAATCATCCACAAAGGTAAATATAGTACTGTATTTCTATTATTAATTTTATTTTCTTTAATTAAGTATTTTATTTTCCTTTTACAGAGTATATTGCTAATAACCTGTATTATATTTATTGGTTTTCATGACTTAAAAAATTTTAAAATGAATATTTGTGGTGACCAGGAACGGATTACTTGAATTTACATACTTTTCAATGGGAAAGTCAAATCCAACCCACAAACTTTCCAACCCAAGTAAAAATTTTTGGAACAGATTAAGTTTGTGAGTTGGGGTCACCACAGTATATCTAACTGTATTTTTCTATGATAATCAAACTGGAATCTGAGAATGTATCAACGCAAATTAAAAAAACATGACAATGATCCTAACAGACAATACTAATATTTACAGTTGTCTCTCATGTGGTCAGCTAGTTCCACCACTCCTTGCATGAGTGAAAATTTGTGCGTGTTCAAAAATGTTATACAGTCACCTCTCCAATTAGTGCGACGATAGGTTCTCAAAAGGCTCGTGTAATTCAAATTTTGCGTAATTTAAATAGGCTATCTCCATAGGGAATAATGTTAATATACATAGATACGTTCAACAAGCGTGAATAAACACACACTACCAAAGAAAATAGCTAAGTAAAACGCATTTTACAAGTACATAACCAAGATGAAATACATATGTAAGCTAAAAATAAACAAGTACAGTATTAAAGATATACATATAAATAAAAAATAAACAAATTAACTCACTCTATAAACGGTGGGCAACAGGTGTGTGGTGGCAGTGATCACAGTGCTAAGCCATAACGACTTTCTGACTAGATTATTCAGAGAAAAATTGACCTAATGACCACTAACCAGAGTTTGTGACTTTGTTTGCAAGTGTGGTCGTTCAGTACCCTCTACAAAACGAGATTTTCACCCTTATTGGAAGTTAAAGTTAAAGTTTGTTGGGTTTTAGCCCTCCTATCAGGGGGTGTTGACCCTGTTCTGGCAGGCAACAGCCGGTGCAAGCCCCAACCCCCTACTGTGGTGTCCAGCCACAGCAGTAACCTCCCCAGTAATCAGTTTAAACTCTCTTGCATGGACGAGGCTCTATCTACTGACCACACGAATGCAAGTGATTTTTTTCTCAAGTTATTGCTGTACTAGTACGACAATGATAAATGACTCTCTCTCTCTCTCCTTATATATATATATATATATATATATATATAAATATATATATATTATATATATATATATATATATATATATATATATATATATATATATATATATATATATATATATATATATACAGTGTTCCCCCAGTTATTCCCGTATCTTGGTTAGCGTTCTCACTGTATCGCGGTTTTTTTTTTTGATAAATTATTTTATATTATGGGTATATGAAAACATATTAAAATATTTAAAAAAAAAAATTCTCAGTATTTAAATTTTTTTTATTGAAAAAAATATATTTCATTATCTAATTGATAAAAATAATTTATTTCCCAGCCTACGAATAATAAAACAGTAAAGAATAGTAAAAAATATAAATTTAGATAAGATAGATAGATAGATACGTTTATTGACCACCTCTTTTGAAAAGTACAGTATAATCTTTATAAAAGGAATATTTGGTCCAAATTACAATGAATAAATACAATAGATTTTGTACAATCATCAAATAAGTAAATGAATTTTAAATTAATATACTGTACATTGTACTAATGACTGAATGATATATGTACGTACAGTGTAACTCACATTATTGCATCATGCAAAATAGTGTTCGATAGCGTACAATGTATTGGAGTCGCAGCTACATGAGCTAGAATATATATTTATATTTCCAGTAGTTTCATGATTTTATTGATAAAAAAAAGTATTTATTAGCCTAAGAATAATAAAACAGCAAAAAATAGTAAAAAACATAAATACTAACAGTGTTGCAACATGTAAAATACGATAACGCTATCAGCGTTTCAGACAAAGACTCGTTCAGTCTAACTCACGTGTGCGCCGTTCACGTTGTGCTTATTAAACGTTTTGCTTGTGTTCGATAGCGTACAATGTATTGGGGTCGCAGCTACGTGAGCTAGCATATATATTTATATTTACAGTAGTTTCATGATTTTATTGATAAAAAAAAATGTATTTATTAGCCTAAGAATAATAAAACAGTAAAAAATAGTAAAAAAAACATAAATACTAACAGTATTGCAACATGTAAAATACGATACCGCTATCAGCGTGTTGGACAAAGACTCGTTCAGTCTAACGCACGTTTTCCTTGTGTTCGATAGCGTACAATGTATTGGGGTCGAAGCTACGTGAGCTAGCATATATATTTATATTTCCAGTAGTTTCATGATTTTACTGATAAAAAAAAAATGTATTTCTTAGCCTAAGAATAATATAACAGTAAAAAATAGTAAAAAACATAAATACTAACAGTATTGCAACATGTAAAATACGATACCGCTATCAGCGTTTCGGACAAAGGCTTCCACCATCTTCCATTGTCTCGCCTCACTCGTGTGCGCCATTCATGTTGTGCTTATTATTATTAATATGATTTGCTTGTGATTTTTTTACTCGCATATTTTAACCTTTGCAATGCCTCCCAGCATCCTTCATCTTCTAAGGCTTCTTGTAGTGAGCCTAAGCAGCAAAGGAAAATATTAACCATTGTAGGTAAAGTGAAACTCTTAGATATGTTGAAAGAAGGAAAAAAGTTTGTGGATGTCGGCTGCTATTTTACGTAAACGTAAAAATTATTGTAAAATATGGAACCTATGTATGTCAAGTCATCATCACCTCATTCATGTTAAGTTTTCCTATCACTTTCATAAAAAATTATGTTGCTTGCTGTCATTTATAATGTAAAGGGTGCTTTTTTAACAGTACAGGGAGGGTTTATACAGTGTAAACATAAAAATACATTAAAATATCTATGTACATATAGGCTGATCCTAATCCGCGGATTTCCTGGTTCGCGCCAGGTTCCGGAACCGAACTACCGCGATAAGTGAGGCAACACTGTATATATATATATATATATATATATATATATATATATATATATATATATATATATATATATATATATATATATATATATATATATATATATATATATATATATATATATATATATATATATATATATATATATATATATATATATATATATATATATATATACACACACCTAGTTCTTAAAATAAATTGAAGATAGATTTTCAAAAGTGCCGCGTATTTTAATTTTCGCATATTTTAATGAGTCATTTCCCATAAGAAACAATGATAATGGGCATAGATACGTTCCACAACCGTCCATAGACACACTATACCAAAAATATAAGATAAGTAAAAAATATTTTATAAGTACATTACAAAGCAGAAAGACCTGTAGTTATTTATATTAACATGCAAATAGTGTAGGGTATAAAAGATGTGCTGTACAGATTTACTGTACAGTAAACAAATTAATGAACTCTATTAAGCGGTGGGCAACAGGCATACACTGGGATGTGCATGGTGGCAGTGAGAACGAGGATGCAAATGTTTTGCCGCCTCCGTATCAGCTGATGCACCCTCGCACGCCATTTCCTTGATAATATTATAACGCAAGTTTATTTGCTGTTTGTTCTTAATGCTTTTTTTCAATTCTCTTCATAATATTCAATCGCATTAGGCGGTAAAAGAGGAGGAGGATGCGGTAAAATGAACCTCTATCTGCGAACGTTTTGGCACTTCCGTATCAGCTGATGCTTATCACTATTCAGGCACAATATCTTACTCATAAAATATTTATTTACTCACCCTATTTGGGGTTTATATACTTTTCAAGATTATAGTATTATTAATATCCCTTGGTTCTAAACATTATTCTTTCTTCTTTACATATCGACCATGCTGCATGAAATCTTAAAGTAAACAAAATCAGCTGAAACAAAAAGAAAACTATACAATTCGTTACAAAGAAAACGTATATCGAACTGTACATGGGAGACTTAAATGAAATATATATATTCTCTACATGCTATTTCCCTGAAGATATTATATCAAAAGTTTGTTTGCTGTTTGTTCTTAATGCATTTTTACAATTCTCTTCATAATATTCGATCGCATTAAGCGGTAGAAGAGGAGGAGGATGTGGGAGAACGAACCTCTATCTGCATATGTTTTGGCGCTTCCGTATCAGCTGATACATCCTCACACGCTATTTCCCTGACGATACTATATCGAAATTTTGTTTGCTGTTTGTTCTTAATGCTTTTTTTTAATTCTCTTCATAATATTCGATTGAATTAAGCAGTAGAAGAGGAGGAGGATGCGGGATAACAAACCTCTAAGCAAAACACTGCCGCTTCCGTATCAGCTGATGCTTATCACTATTCGGGCACAATATCTTACTCATAAAATATTTATTTACTCACCCTATTTAGGGTTTATCTAATTTTCAAGATTTTAGTATTATTAATATTCCTTGATTCTAAACATTATTCTATCTTCTTTACATATTGACCATGCTGCACAAAATTTTAGGATAAAGAAAGTCAGTTGAGACAAAAAGAAAACTATACAATTCGTTACAAAGAAAACGTATATCGCATAGTATATGGGAATCTTAAATGAAATATATATACTCTCTACACGCTACTTCCCTGACGATATTATATCGAAAGTTTGTTTGCTGTTTGTTCTTAATGCTTTTTTCAATTCTCTTCATAATATTCGATCGCATTAAGCGGTAGAAGAGGAGGAGAATGCAGGAGAACGAACCTTTATCTGCAAACGTTTTGGTGCTTCCGTATCAGTTGATACACTCTCGCCCGCTATTTCCCTGACGATATTATATTGAAAGATTGCTTGCTGTTTGTTCTTAATGCTTTTTTACAATTCTCTTCATAATGTTCGATTGCATTAAGCGGTCGAAGAGGAGGAGGCTGCGGGAGAATGAACCTCTATCTGCAAACGTTTTGCCGCTTCCGTATCAGCTGATGCACCCTCGCATGCTATTTCCATGACGATATTATATCGAAAGTTTGTTTGCTGTTTGTTCTTAATGCTTTTTTCATTATCTTCATAATATCCGGTCGCATTAAGCTGTAGAAGAGGAGAAGGATGGCGGAAAAGTGCCTCAGAGGCAGTTGATTATTTACTAAAATTAACATTTTTTTTTCAAATTTCGTATTTTATTGCTATTATTTTTTAGGGGCGTTATTCCAATTTCGGTGATTATAAACACACGGAAAAAGCAAACTAGGTATATATATATATATATATATATATATATATATATATATATATATATATATATATATATATATATATATATATATATATATATATACCTAGTTCGGTTTTTCCGCGTGTTTATAATCAGCAAAATTGGGTTAATGCCCCTAAAAAAAAAAATAAAATAAAGGGTGAAACAGCCAAGGTATATATATATATATATATATATATATATATATATATATATATATATATATATATATATATATATATATATATATATATATATATATATATATATACCTAGTTTGCTTTTTCCGTGTGTTTATAATCACCGAAATTGGAATAACGCCCCTAAAAAATAATAGCAATATATATATATATATATATATATATATATATATATATATATATATATATATATATATATATATATATATATATATATATATACCTTGGCTGTTTCACCCTTTATTTTATTTTTTTTTTTAGGGGCATTAACCCAATTTTGCTGATTATAAACACGCGGAAAAACCGAACTAGGTATATATATATATATATATATATATATATATATATATATATATATATATATATATATATATATATATATATATATATATATATATATATATATATATATATATATATATATATATATATATATATATATATATATATATACCTAGTTTGCTTTTTCCGTGTGTTTATAATCACCGAAATTGGAATAACGCCCCTAAAAAATAATAGCAATAAAATACGAAATTTGAAAAAAAAATGTTAATTTTAGTAAATAATCAACCGCCTCTGAGGCACTTTTCCGCCATCCTTCTCCTCTTCTACAGCTTAATGCGACCGGTTATTATGAAGATAATGAAAAAAGCATTAAGAACAAACAGCAAACAAACTTTCGATATAATATCGTCATGGAAATAGCATGCGAGGGTGCATCAGCTGATACGGAAGCGGCAAAACGTTTGCAGATAGAGGTTCATTCTCCCGCAGCCTCCTCCTCTTCGACCGCTTAATGCAATCGAACATTATGAAGAGAATTGTAAAAAAGCATTAAGAACAAACAGCAAGCAATCTTTCAATATAATATCGTCAGGGAAATAGCGGGCGAGAGTGTATCAACTGATACGGAAGCACCAAAACGTTTGCAGATAAAGGTTCGTTCTCCTGCATTCTCCTCCTCTTCTACCGCTTAATGCGATCGAATATTATGAAGAGAATTGAAAAAAGCATTAAGAACAAACAGCAAACAAACTTTCGATATAATATCGTCAGGGAAGTAGCGTGTAGAGAGTATATATATTTCATTTAAGATTCCCATATACTATGCGATATACGTTTTCTTTGTAACGAATTGTATAGTTTTCTTTTTGTCTCAACTGACTTTCTTTATCCTAAAATTTTGTGCAGCATGGTCAATATGTAAAGAAGATAGAATAATGTTTAGAATCAAGGAATATTAATAATACTAAAATCTTGAAAATTAGATAAACCCTAAATAGGGTGAGTAAATAAATATTTTATGAGTAAGATATTGTGCCCGAATAGTGATAAGCATCAGCTGATACGGAAGCGGCAGTGTTTTGCTTAGAGGTTTGTTATCCCGCATCCTCCTCCTCTTCTACTGCTTAATTCAATCGAATATTATGAAGAGAATTAAAAAAAAGCATTAAGAACAAACAGCAAACAAAATTTCGATATAGTATCGTCAGGGAAATAGCGTGTGAGGATGTATCAGCTGATACGGAAGCGCCAAAACATATGCAGATAGAGGTTCGTTCTCCCACATCCTCCTCCTCTTCTACCGCTTAATGCGATCGAATATTATGAAGAGAATTGTAAAAATGCATTAAGAACAAACAGCAAACAAACTTTTGATATAATATCTTCAGGGAAATAGCATGTAGAGAATATATATATTTCATTTAAGTCTCCCATGTACAGTTCGATATACGTTTTCTTTGTAACGAATTGTATAGTTTTCTTTTTGTTTCAGCTGATTTTGTTTACTTTAAGATTTCATGCAGCATGGTCGATATGTAAAGAAGAAAGAATAATGTTTAGAACCAAGGGATATTAATAATACTATAATCTTGAAAAGTATATAAACCCCAAATAGGGTGAGTAAATAAATATTTTATGAGTAAGATATTGTGCCTGAATAGTGATAAGCATCAGCTGATACGGAAGTGCCAAAACGTTCGCAGATAGAGGTTCATTTTACCGCATCCTCCTCCTCTTTTACCGCCTAATGCGATTGAATATTATGAAGAGAATTGAAAAAAAGCATTAAGAACAAACAGCAAATAAACTTGCGTTATAATATTATCAAGGAAATGGCGTGCGAGGGTGCATCAGCTGATACGGAGGCGGCAAAACATTTGCATCCTCGTTCTCACTGCCACCATGCACATCCCAGTGTATGCCTGTTGCCCACCGCTTAATAGAGTTCATTAATTTGTTTACTGTACAGTAAATCTGTACAGCATATCTTTTATACCCTACACTATTTGCATGTTAATATAAATAACTACAGGTCTTTCTGCTTTGTAATGTACTTATAAAATATTTTTTACTTATCTTATATTTTTGGTATAGTGTGTCTATGGACGGTTGTGGAACGTATCTATGCCCATTATCATTGTTTCTTATGGGAAATGACTCGTTAAAATATGCGAAAATTAAAATACGCGGCACTTTTGAAAATCTATCTTCAATTTATTTTAAGAACTAGGTATATATATATATATATATATATATATATATATATATATATATATATATATATATATATATATATATATATATATATATATATATATATATATATATATATATATATATATATATATATATATATATATATAAATATTGATGAAATAAGTATTTCCTAGCCTAAGGGCAATAAAACAGTAAAAAATAGTAAAAAACAAATTTAAACATATACACTCACAGTATTGTACCATTTGAAATACTGTACGATAGCGTACACTGTATTGGCGTCTTGGAAAACGCAAAGGCTCGCACCTACGTGAGATAGTTCATGGAATGCTACTGGCTGAAAGGGTGGGAGACAACGAATCACAGAATTGTTTTTCTGTATGTTCTGTATCACGGGGTCTTATTGGCATTTAGATTGAAGTTTGGTTCTCCCACCATCTTCCATTGTCTCGCCTCACTCGTTCAGTCTAACTGACATGTGCGCAGTTCGCGTTATGCTTATTAATATGTTATGCTTCAGGGGTTGGGTTCTTTCGATAACAGTCTCCTATGCCTCAAAAGGCCCCTCTTTAATTTCAAGCGGCTCTTGCAGATCTTCTTTAACGTGTGATATATAAGAGATTTCCTTTACTGGGGGAGCATCAGTATCGTTTCCTTTGCCTCAAGAGACTCCTCTTTAATTCAAGCGGCTTCTGCATATCTTCTTTAATGTGTGATTTAAGAGATTTCCTCTACTGGGGGAGCACTAGTGTCAGTTTAACAGTTTTCAATGCCATCCACCTCCATCATAGGAGAAGGAACACAATTGGTTTCTGATCACTGACCTGAATTGAGACCAGTTTGTACAAAGTACAAAGTACTATTGTATTTCAAAATATCAGTGTAGGATACTTGGCCTCTCCAGTTCAATATTTTTCATAATGATCAAGAGTTTTCCTACATACTATATATTCAATTCACTTCGTAACTGAGCCACGAGGAAATCAAAGAACCTGGCCTTACACTTGAACGTCTGGCAGCCCTGTATGAACACGTGACAGCACTCCAACAACTCTCACAAGAACATGATGATAATATGGTTCTTTCACATAAGTTTACCTATCACTTTCATATAAAAAAAAATTTAAATTTATGCTTGCACCCTGTTATTAATAAAGTAAAGGGTGGTTTGTTAACAGTACAGGGAGGGTTTATACAGTAAACGTAAAAATAAATGTAAAATACCTATGTACATATAGGGTGATCCTACTTCGCGGAAATTCACCTATCGCGGTCGGTCCCAGAACCTATCCCCCCCGATAAACAAGGGATCACTGCATATGAATAATTTTTTAACCCCGACCGGGACTTGAACCTAGGACTTATAATTACTAAGTCGAGGCTCTACCAACTACACCACCGAAGGTTAAAAGGAATCAAACCATATAGCTTATATCTGCTATATTTAGGAATGAACGAATTCTAAAAGGAATCAAACCTTATAGCTTATATCTGCTATATTTAGGAATGAACGAATTCTATCTGAATGCCACAATGTTCATATTAAAGATTCCCAAACCTCACTCGTGGCTTAATTTTCGCATTTAATTCAACTACCAATCTTATTCGGGCACAACAATAACAAAATAAGCACATTACATATGTGAAAACATGAAGCATGTTTTTACCCCGACCGGGACTTTAACCTAAGACTTATAATTACTAAGTCAAGGCTCTACCAACTACACAAAAGAAGATTAAAAGGAATCAGACCTTATAGCTTATATCTGCTATATTTAGGAATGAACACATTCTATCTGAATGCCACAATGTTCATATTACAGATTCCCCAACCTCACTCGTGGCTTCATTTTCGCATTTATTTCAACTCCTAATCTCATTCGGGCACAACAATAACCAAATAAGCACATTACATATGTGAAAACATGAATCATTTTTTACCCCGACAGGGACTTGAACCTAGGACGTATAATTACTAAGTCAAGGCGCTACCAACTACACCACAGAAGGTTAAAAAGAATCAGACCTTATAGCTTATATCTACTATATTTAGGAATAAACACATTCTATCTGAATTCCATAATGTTCATATTACAGATTCCCCAACCTCGCTCGTAGCTTCATTTTCGCATATAATTCAACTCCCAATCTCATTCGGGCACAACAATAACTGTGTGGTTCTTTTGTGATCTGTTCGTAGTTCTTGCTTTATTTTCCATTGTTATACCTTTCATATAGCCCTTATTATGGCTCCTAAGAAAGTTAAAAGTGTTAGCAATATTGGCATCAAACACCCTAAATGCATAACAGTGGAAACGAATAAAGAAATAATTTCTAAACATGAAAATGGGGTTCGTGTGTCCAATCTCGCCACGCAGTATAACATGGCGAAATCGACTATCTGAACTATTTTAAAGAATAAAGAGATCTTAAAGGCAGCTGATGTGGCTAAGGGAGTAAATATATCAATAAAGAAAATGTCACAATTAATAAAAATGGTAGAATAAATAGTATTGTGGATAAATGAAAAACAGCTGGTCGGAGATAGTATTAGCGAGGCCATAATATGTGATAAGGCTTTGCAAATCCACCATGATATAGTAGCAAACTCTCTGAGTTCTTGTGGCGCTAAAGTTGACGAATTTAAAGCCGGCAGAAGCTAGTTTGAACACTTTCATCGACAAACTAGGATTCACAGCGTCATTAGACTTGGAGAGGCACCTAGTTCCGACCAAAAAGCAGCGGATTCTTACATGAAGGAATTCCCTAAATTTGTCGAGAATGAAGGTTATATCCTGCAACAAGTTTTTGATTGTGATAAAACGGGACTCTTTTGGAAGACAATGCCGAAAAGAACCTATATACCTCAAGAGGAGAAGTCACTGCCTGGCCACAAATCAATGAAAGGCAGGCTTACATTTTTATTGTGCGCTAATGCTAGTGGGGACTGTAAGATCAAACCTCTTTTAGTTTACCACTCTGAAAATCCGCGCGTTTTTAAGCACAATAACGTGTTTAAGGCTAGCCTTCCAGTAATGTGGAGGTCAAATCAAAAGGGTTGGGTCTCGCGGATTTTATTCCTAGAGTGGTTGATTGGAGTGCTTGCGCCAGCAGTGAAAAAATATCTTGGGGAAAATTATTTGCCCCTTACGTGTCTCCTCATAATGGATAATGCTCCTGCCCATCCTTCAGGTGTGGAAGATCTAGCTTTACATTACGACTTTATTAAAGTAAAATTTCTGCCTCCCAACACCACTCCTATCCTCCAGCCCATGTTCCAGCAGGTAATTTCTAATTTTAAAAATTGTATACGAAGGGTATTTTTGAAAAGTGTTTCCAGGTCACCAATGACACGGATTTGACCCTTCGTGATTTCCGGAAAGACCAATATAATATCCTCCACTGCATTGGCTTCATTGAAAAAGCAAGGAAGGAGATTTCATATCACACATTGAACTCCGCCTGGAGGAAACTTTGGCCAGGTTGTGTGACTGATAGAGACTTCGAGGGATTCAAGCAGGAGTTAGCTATTCAAATTGTTAATGAAATTGTGGCCACAGGCAAAAGTTTGGCCTTGGAAGTCAATGAGGAAGATGTGGAGGAGCTGGTGGAGGACCACAAAGAACTTACCACCGAAGAATTAGTTGAGTTGCAACATGAACAGGTGATGATTCTCCAAGAGGAGCAGTAACCGGAGGAGGGGGATGAGAGGGAAAAAGTGTCCAGTGAGGAATTTAAAGAAATTTTTAGTATGTGGAATGATCTGGATCGTTCCTTGTCCCAGTAGGCAGGGAAGCAGTTTCCAAAAGAGAAAAGAGAGAAAAAACACCAGAAATAAAGCCTGTATCTGAAGAGTTCCCTAATGTTTTTATGGAAGGGGATTCTCCTTCCAAAACTTAGTCCCCCTCCTCCTCTTCCCCCACCACCATCCACATATGCCAGCAACAATCATCCACAAAGGTAAATACAGTACTGTTTCTTACCTACATTATATTTTTTTTTACCTACAATATGAACTCTTTCCTACTGTAGTTATTAGTGGGAGAGTGTGACAACTTTTTTAAGTTTTGGACTTTGCTATTTTATACTGAATATCAACTAGTGTATACTGCATACCTGAATAAGTACATGTTTTACTTTAGTAGAGTAGAATTTCTTCTATTATTAATGCAATTTTCCTTTTACAAATGAAATACATATAACCTGTACTATATTTCATGTTTATAGTGACTATAAGATTTTTTAAATGAATATTTATTGTGATCAGAAACAGATTACTTGAATTTACATGCTTTACAATGGGAAAAATAAATCCAACCCAAGAACAGTTTTTGGGAACAGATTAAGTTCATGGGTTAGAGTCACCACTGTACTTTAAATCATGCCTAGATAAATTTAATATACTTAAACTATACCTAATACAACTTAAATTCACATAAAAACAGTATAAAACTTGCCATAATGTGTTTTTTCAGAACAAATAATGTTCTGAGTTATATTTTTCTCAATAGTTTTCCAACTGTGAATGTTTAAAATTGAGTAACTGAAACTCGCATACGACCTTGAACAATTGTATTATGAAGATACTGAAAGAATTCTGGTTGTTTTATAGAAAATAGTATATTCATATACAGTGATCCTTCGTTTAACGCGGGGGTTCGGTTCCGGGATCGACCGCGATAGGTGAATTTCCACGGAGTAGGATCACCCTATGTACATAGGTATTTTACATTTATTTCTACCTTTACTGTATAAACTCTCCCTGCACTGTTAAAAAACCACCCTTTACTTTATTAATAACAGCGTGCAAGCATAAATTTATATGAAAGTGATAGGTAAACTTACCGTGAATGAGGTGATGATGACGTGACATACTCATATACAAAGCTATATTACATTTATTTTTATCTTTACGGTATAAACCCTCCCTGCACTGTTAAAAACCACCCTTTACTTTATAAATAACAACATGCAAGCGTAATTTATATGAACATGATAGGTAAATTACTGTGAATGAGGTGATGATGATGTGTATAGACTCCAGAGGAAATTATTCCGCAGCCAATGACAGCTTTACGGCTGCTTTTTGCGAGAGAAGAACATGGTAATGGGGAGTTGCTGTCGCTGTTTCTTCTTTTATTGGAAGATGGTTTTGTAAGGAATCATGGCATCATCGAGAAGACTGCAGAAGGTCACCGAACGAACCATATTATCGTCAAGTTCTTCCGAGAGTTGTTGGACTGCTTTCACATGTTCATACATGGCTGCCAGATGTTCGAGTGTAAGGCCAGGTTCTTCGACTTCTTCGTGCATTTCCTCTGGTTGTTCTTCTTCCTCTTCTTTGCTCGCTGATTTTGTCATTACCTCCAAGTCTTCATCACTCAAAGGCTGCGAGTGGCAGTCGATCAGGTCACTGGTGTCTTCGTGAGTCACATCTTTAAAGCTTTCTCCTCCTAGCAATGCAACCAACTTCACAGCTTTCGCAACTGCCGAGTTATGGACTTCGTCAGGAGCGAATCCCTTGTAGTCATAGGTGACTTCGGGCCACAAGTTCTTCCATCTGGCATTGATTTTGACCGGCTTCATCTCACTGATTGTTGTCTGAACATTTTGAAGGCATGTAGCAATTGTGTAGTTATGCCAGTAAGTCTTTAATGAGAATTCTTTGTCTGAATCAATGGATTCATTCAGGTTTGCCAGGGCATTTTGTGTGCAGAGGGCCTTGAATGCACGAATAACGCCTTGATCCATAGGCTGGATCAGTGATGTCATATTCAGTGGCAGGAACTCTACTTGAACACCATCATATTCGAGAATAGTTGCGTGGCCACCAGTATTATCCATCAAAAGAAGGACTTTAAATTCAAGGCCCTTTTCTGCAAGATAAATTTTGACCTGAGGGATAAAGCATTGGTGAAACCACCCCGATGTGAGGCTTTTCGTTATCCAGGCCTTAGGGTTATGCATTCAATACACTGGCAGCAGACTCTTATTCTTATTCTTCAAAGCCCTAAGGTTCTTAAGACTTGTAGATAAGCCCGGGTTTTAACATGAAGCCCGCAGCATTCCCACACATGATGAGGGTAACGCGGTCTTTGTGCACTTTAAATCCTGGGGCTTTAGCTTCTTCCTTGAAGAGAAAAGTGCGAGACGATATTTTCTTCCAAAATAACCCAGTCTCATCCATGTTAAACACTTGCTCCGGAGCATATTCCCCTTCAGTGATAATTTTCTTAAAGTCGTTGTTCACTTAATCTTCAGCTGCAGCTGTATCTGCAGAGGCAGCTTCGCCATAAACCGAGACGCTCTTTAGGCCATGGTGTTTTTGAAATTTGGCGAACCATCCCTTGCTTGCCACGAACGATTGTTTCCTCGGTGGAGAATCACTGGAGGGTCCTGGTTGTGGGTCGTCAATATCTTCTGTCACCTCCTCTCCAAGGTCACCAATGTCGTTGTCGGGTTCATTTGCAGCGAATGTATCGTACAGCTTCTTCGCCTTGGATTGTATGATATTGCTGTCTACGCTGATGTTCTTCTTTCTGAAATCAGCAATCCACAGGGCCAAAGCAGATTCCATCCGCACTATTATCTTATGCGGGGTGTTACGACCCTCTTCGCTGTTTTACTAAATGAAATAGTCGCAGTTTTCTTGATATTTGCCTCGTCCTTTTTGATGTAGCGAACGGTAGATTCGTTAAGGCCAAACTGGCGGCCGACATCCGCAAACCTTCTTCCTTCCTGCAGCATATCTAACAGTTTTACCTTATCTGTTATAGTCAACATCTTCCTTTGCCGCTTAGGCTCACTACCAGAAGCCTTAAAAGATGAAGGATGCTTGAAAGGCATTGCAGGGGTTGAAAAAAGTGAGTAAAAAAAATTGCAAGCACAACGTATTAAGAAGCACAATGCGAACGAAGCACATGTGAATTAGAATGAACGGGTGAGGCGAGACAATGGAACATGGTGGGAGAACCAAGCTTCAATGAAAAAGCCAATCAGACCCCATGATACAGAACATACAGAAAAACAATTCTGTGATTCGTCATCTCCCACCCTTTCAGCCAATAGCATCCCATGAACTATCTCAATTGGGTGCTAGCCTTTGCGTTTTCCAAGACGCCAATACAGTGTACGCTATCGTACAGTATTTCACATGGTGCAATACTGTGAGTTATATGTTTAAATTTGTTTTTTACTATTCTTTACTGTTTTTTTTTTTTTTTTTTTTTTTTTTTAAGAGTGTGACACCGGGATAGGCAGAAACTGCCCTCATCAACAAAGGCCCGGGCACGAGAAAATACCAAGACGAAGGAAAAGAAAAAGTTAAGGGCAAGGCAGAGATGAGGTAATGTCACACAAAGGAAAACGACAGACAGAAAAAACAGTCAAAGTAAAGAGGACCCAGAGATATGGAGGACTAGGCTCTGAGATGACGATAGATCTGCTTTTTGAAGGATGAAAGGTCATAAGAATTAGGAAAGACAGAAGGAGGAAGAGAGTTCCAGAGTCTGGAGGTAGATGGGAAGAAGCAGTCGCTGCACCGACTAATCCGCGAGCTACAAATCTCCACACAGTACCTGTGAGATGAGGCCGCTTGGCGAGTGTTACGCGGCCTCGGCAGTGGAGGAGGGATGCAACTCGCCAACTCATCAGAGCAGCGATGGAAGTAGTAGCGATAGAAAAGCGAAAGGGAAGATATTATTCTTAGTCTAGGAAATACTTTTTTTATCAATAAAATAATGAAAATACTGGAACTTTTAATATGCACTAGCTCACGTAGGTGCGACCCTTTTCGTTTTCCGACAAACTGATACCGGTATCGTATTTTACATGGTGTAATACTGTGAGTTACGTTTAAATTTATGTTTTTTTACAATTTTTTACTGCTTTATTATTCTTAGGCTAAGAAATAAAGTTCTTTTATCAATATAATAATGAAAACTGGAAATTTTAATATGAGCTAGCTCACTTAGGTGCGACCCTTTGCGTTTTCCGAAACGCCGATACCGGTATCGTATTTTCTTTGGTGCAGAGTTACATGTTTAAATTTGTTTTTTTTACTATTTCTGTTTTATTATTCTTAGGCTGGGAAATACTTATTTTATCAATAAAATAATGAAAAAAAATTTTTCAATAAAATAATGAAAATACTGAAAATTTTAATTTTTTAATATTCTAATATTCTCGCATATACCAAGAAAAAAAAAAAAACTCGCCAAGAAAAACCACGATACACTGAATTCGCGATGGGTGAACCGCGATATAGCGAGGGATTACTGTATAAACAATGGTCTTACCTATAATCAAGAACAATTACATACGGAAGTCAATTTGCAAAATGAAAATGAAACAAATAACTCAAATTTTTCCTATATTTATTTAGTTCATACATAGCTACAGTGTAGTTATCTATCTATATACAAGAGCCATAATCCCACTTAAAAGGGGGGTGGCCGAGCTCAAGCAAAAGTCTTGACTCTTTATGGGAGGGAAATACAAAGGAAGGGTATCCCAATCCCATCACTCCTCCCCAGTTAGTCAACTTTTACAACACAGGGGAACATGGAGGAGATATTTCTTTCCCCTTCCCTCAGTGCAGTTATAGAGAATTATAAACCAAAAAAATATAACTATTAATATTTAATATTCTCAGTAATTATATGAACATGATTACTTATTTGCTTTGCTTGTTGAAATCCTGATCTCTAATATTTTCAGTACCCAAGACTGTTATACTCAAAACAAGAGTATGCAATGAGATATATCACAGCACAATATTTAAAGCATTGTATATATATTCTAGGCGTTCTACTATTTTTCTAAGGTTATAGTAGTGTGTAATAAGCTAGTAATACTGTGTATGAGATGTAAGTTTGGTTTATGGTGAATATGTGTGCTATGATTTAGACACCTTCCTTGCAAGGGGAATAGCGGAAATTGTGTACTAATGTTTACACACCTCAGGGTGTAACAGAATATTTCAGGTCCAATGTTTAAATACCTTTAATATCTCTTTAGTTTCTGCAAAGATTCATAAACTCGTTAGCGTACAACATTGGTGTCTGCCTTTTATGTGTCATCATTAATCACCTTTCAATAGGGGTGGATACAGAAAGGCTGGAATGGGGAATTAAGGCTGAATGCCCTTCCTATCACTTCGAGATGGGATGGAACAAGGAATTGTCACTTCCTATGTCAAGTCCCCTAACCACCACGTTACCATAGTGGACATCAATGCACACACAAAATATAATGCATTCCTATACAATAATTGTAGAGGAATGTATTATATTTCGTGTGCTTATAGGTGATGGGACTATTCAAGGGGTCAATAATGCCTGGAAATTGCATATCTACTTATTTATCAGTACATTATTAATTAAACTTATGTACATGTCTGAGGGTCTATGAGGGATCAAAGATTCAATGAAAGGGTCGAGGAGGGATCAAGGATTCCATGAAGGGGTCGATGGTCTAAAAAGTATGGGGACCCTTAGTACATCTTGTTATACTTATCAGTCACTCAAAGTCATGCTTAATCATGCCATATATAGGGAACACGATGAAAACAATTCTACAATTCTAAAATTATATAACAAAACTAGATATCAGGTTTCCTCGAGTTACTGTAGTCACTTCATGAAGGCTTGTTCTGGGTGAGTGATAATTACAATAACATCAACAACAAAATAACAATAATAATATACAATAATAAAAAGTAGATAAAAAAAAAAAGGCATTAAATTAATACAGACTACACCCAGAGCAGTAAGCAACAGATCCTACATAAATGGACCCAAATTTAAGTCTTTACAACACAAGATACAGTATACAGTAAATGGTGATAAAAAATTTTCATTATTTTTTCTTATACATCAAAGGCTGGAATAATAATATTAAGAAGAAGAAAAAGGGTGAAGACAAGGAAGAAGGTGGGAGGAGAAGAAGAAAAAGAAGTATAAGTAGTAGTAGAACATTATATCCTGTCTGTAAGAATGCACTATCCCACTGTGGCCAGGTTAACATCTCTAATTAATTTATACAGAGAAGCACCTTAAGCCTCTCCCTGCAACCAATCAATGAAATTGCAATTCAGTGCGAGAGTGATTTGCCACACCTGTGCACAAAATTCTCATACTGTCCCCCCCCTTGATATTATGAAAGCTACTCAGGTTCTTCAGTTGGATATATCATTGACTCATGTATAGTAAGAGGACAACAGACAAAAAATATTGTTTTCCACCACGTTGCCGTTCAAAGAATGGGACACAAATTTGAAATTATGCAACCCCAAATGATGGACCCTCACACCTTATGCCCTGAAAGAATATGTTCCATAAATGGCATATTTGCAGGTAAAGGATTAGCAGAGATATTGTGTCCTGGTATACTTTTTTATCAATTCCTAAAGAAAGAAGTATTAAAAGTTATATTTTTCTTAGAACCACTATTTATATATTAAAGTTTACCATGGAAAAGGTAATAATAATTCGTGATTATAAAACTACTAACTTAGGATAATTAATGTATAGTATTAGAAGTGTATGCATTTCTATCACAATTTTAAGCCCAAATACTCTAAAATGCTTAAGTGAAGATTAAACAGAAGACTATGGAGGAGCCTGGTCAGGTACTCTGAATCCACATGGACGTCAGAACGGAGTAATGATAAAAGAAGAAAAAGGAATGCAGAGGTATTGAATTCAGGTCATGAGAATTTGACAGATTATGGTAAAGCACAATTAATATGCAACAGCCACAAACCCATTTGTAAGGGGATGACCAAGGCAAACAACACATATTAGCTTCTGGTGAATGTGTGCTGTGATTCACCCACCCCAACTGAAAGTGGGATTGCGGATATTATATATGTAAGTATGATAAATTACGTAAGCAGCTGTACACAGTATAGCCCAACAATGAACTATGCCTGAACCCATTTTGATTAGAATTAGATATGCAAATGTTAAGTATGTTCTACATATACAGAGTATATGAGGGAGTAAATATAAAGCAAGCTCCTATGCATTCTTTTATGTGTCACAACCAGTCCCCATTTATATAGAGGTGGACACAGACAAGTTCAACTTCCTAGGTATTAGTAAACAATCAGGATTAGATCAAACTACTTTCGGTTATATGTTTTGTACTCAAAAAAAAAAAGCTTTTCCTTTGAAGAAACATTAACCAAATAACCGTATCATACTTCTGTTAACAATCTTTCATATTATAGTATTATCTTAACCATCCTGAATGGCTTTTCTTCGTCTTACCAGACAGCTAAAGTAGCTGGATTTATAAGGCCTTATTACGGCTGTGTCTTTTTGTCAGCTTCACTCATGGCTGATATAGGGACGTGAGATAATTGTCCCTACAACAATTAAACCTTAGAACAATTGCACCTCAGGACAATTGCCCCTTTGGACAACTGCCCTCTAGGATAATTGCCCCTAACCTAGTTTGACAAGCAAACCTTGTTGCAGAGCCCACATGAGATTAGGGTGGCTTTTAGTTAAACCTGTGTTCCCTTTCTTCATTTGCAACTGGCTTTGAGAGCTGAATTTTTGTCTTCTAGCTGGTTAACTCCTTTTCCTATTGCTGATCCTACTCTATTATTTTTACAGGTCCCAGACAAACATTCCAAGACAACTCATTTAAGGATTTTTAAATCACTTTACATGTGAGTTCTTGATAAATACAACATTGAGGAATTATTGGGGTGCGCTGGCTTCCGGTGAATGAGTGCTCTGACTTGGCCACTCACCTTTACAAGGGACTCTGCAGCCAATGTACATGTATGAATATATAACAAGAATTTACCAATATATTCAGTGTTTGAGAAGAGAGGCCTTGACTGTAAATATAAAATGCAGTTTCGGTTACTAATAAATTGGTCATATAAAATATTGAACCCATAATTCTAGACCAACCATTAAATGTAGAAAAAAACAAAAATCAGGACCTCACAAAAATATTGTTAACTAGTCTAAAATTGCCCTTAGGACAGTTAGCCAAGACCCATTACATACCCTACAGAAAAACTGAACATGGTCGTACATCCAAGAAACAAAATCTACATATAAAGATAAACTAAGCAAGAATAGACAGCATCATGTTTGGAGAGGTTGCGCATAAACAACTAATTCCTGTTCATTCTTAAAAACGCAATATAACAGGTTTCTATATTAAAAATCTTTCTAGTCATTCCCGTTAAAATAATAATATATACTGAGTTTGACATGTACTTTAAAACACAATGTTATGTGCTACAATTAGAATGGACAGACATGTTGAGATGGGGGATTAAGGCTAAATGCTTCCTAAAATTCTAAAATGGGCTTGAATCCTATTGACAATTATCCGCAATGCATTCTTTTGACCATTTTTGCCTTCCTCCATACACAGCATCAAATCTTTTCAACTGTCTCTTTGCTTTGAATATGGATTACTTCCTTGCTTATTTCCCACCATCTCTTACAAAAGCAAATAATTTTTTGTTGAAAATACTCCTCCCATCAATTCAACATAGCAATTTTTTCTTCTGTAATTCCAATCAGATATTAAATTCTTCTGCACCTCCCATCATAGACTAAGGTCTTCTTCTGCACCTCCCATATGAGACTTACATATCCCATCGGATATTTACATATAAAGGTCTTCTTCTGCAGTCTAGCTTTTCAAGGAATGTTTATTTGTAATCGCATAAAGTAATATTTCTCCCACACCATCTCTCGTTACAAATACTGTATCACTAAAAATTGCCTATATGGAGCCAGTCACATTTTCCATAGAATATAAGATGGCTTCATTTTATTAATACCAAGGAAGTGTATGAATCAATAAATGCAGTTCTTCTGGTAATACTACAGGGGACTGCTGTAGCACAGCAGTAAAAAGCTCAAGTCAAAAGATGGCAGACATGAGTTCGAGAACTTGGCAGAGTGATAGGAAGGGTATACAGCTTCAATTTCCCCCCCCCCCCAGCTTCAATCTGTGTCTACCATTAAATGGGGGCAAACAGTGACACACAATGTTAAACACTATAAAATATTACAAATATTAAAATTGCAATGATAAACAATACCACAGGACCTAGAGACTAAACATACGCCAACAGAACAACATGTACTCCCTGAGAGCACAGTGTGAAAGCCCCGAATCAGCAGTAGCCTTCCTTAAGGACTCAGGGCTGTTTGGCCACACAGCTTAAGGAACAACAACAATCACATCCATAATATACTCCGACTGTGTGGGCATTAATCTTCCGGTGCTTGTGAATATTCTGTCCCAACCCTTTCTTCAATTCATCTAAAAATATCTCAACTGCACCTGCTCAGCTGATGAGGGCTACCACCTTAAGGACATATGAGCTATGTGTAAGTGTGCGTGTCTGGTTATAAATCTATTACAGTTTTTAGACTTGACATCCATTTGTAATTTAGTTCATATGTAGCTGCTGTTGTTTGCTGTTTTATATGTTGCTATGAGTTCCCATTCAAATAGTAGTAAATACAGACAGGTTACAGCTGGGGAATTAAGGCTGCAGGTCCTGCCTTGAACACAAGATTGTCATTTCCAGAGTTGAGCGACCTAACCACTATACTACCACGGTCTCCACACATTACCAAATTAAGCATTGCAACTTTTCGATGCTATTAAGAGACTAGAAAGACAGAGATTAAAGATCAATTAAGTTTGATGGCAATGGATATTGAAGAGTATTTGCGCATTCTTACATAACAATGTTACAAAGAGCTTTTCCCTCGAAGACAAGTAAAATCTGGTAAGGGTTGGCTGAGTCAAAGCACATGCATGCATCAGAAGGCAACAAACATCAATCACTCCTCTTAGTTCTTGGGTGATAAAGGGCTGGGGGGAATGTGTGGCAACCCTTTATCAAGTGCTAAGAGAAGTGACTGAGGTATAATGGCTTCTGGTGAATGTGTGTTTTGAGTTGGACATCCCAAACATAAGGATATTGCAGCCATTGTATATATAAACAGTATGTACAATAATGGATCATTTACCATGTTACTGAATAAATTATACTTTTGATGTTGTGTACAATGATAATTGTTACCAATAAATGAGTGTTGTTCTTCATTATTATTATTATCATTATTACTATTATTATTATTATTAAATCAAGGAGTAAGCCAAGCTGGAAAAAGTTAAGAGACTATAGACCAGACAGGACCAGCAGGGGATGCATCTTGGTGAGGAAAAGGAAAAAAGAAGACAGAAAAAATATGTATTTATATAAACTGCTACAACTCAGTATTGCAAAATCTGATAAATAAGAATTAAATGTCCCTAGCTTAAACTTAAATTCCCAATATTAAAGAGAAAGAGCATGATCATTTCGAAATTCATGACCACGGATGTGCTTTTTAAGCGTGCTGCTGTCGTTAGTGCGGAACGGACAGAATGTACACACGTAAGGTCTCTCCCCATTATGGGTACGTATGTGTTTCTTAAGGTCATAAGCATCCCGGCTCCTGCGTCCGCAATATGGGCATGTTTGCCTTTTAAAATCTTTACCAGAACTGGTCCTAGGAATTGATGAAGGACGCTGGCTATAATTCCTCCAAGCAATATCCTCACGGTTCACCTAGAACAAATAAAGGATGTTAACCATCCTATTAACAAAATTCAGGAATTATGTTGGAACCATTCTAATGAAGGAATTCAGGAATGTATTCAAACCATCCTAATTAAAGAATTCTGAAATGTGTTCAAACTATTCTAATTACAGAATTCAAGAGTCAGCATTCAGAAATGAATTCAAATCCCCTATACAAGTGGTCTCCAACTTACAATGGGGTTTGGTTCTGACAAAACCGTAGTAAATCGGAATGGTCCTAAGTCCAACCATTAGATCAATAATAAAATGCAAGATAGGGACCATAATGTAGTAAACATAAACAGTATATAATATGCATGTCATTTTAGTTGGGTCTTTCTTAACCATTATGCCAAATAGTTATCAATTTATTATAATTATGAAATTTCAATAACCCTTTTCTCCAAGAAATAATGCTATACAGTAATATAAAACTAAAAAATATAAAATGTTACAAAGTGTAAAAATTGCCCTTTTCATTTTTCTATTATTATTATTATTATTATTATTATTATTATTATTATTATTATTATTATTATTATTATTTATTATTATTATTATTATTATTATCATTATTATTATTATTATTGTTTTTTATTATTATATATATAAATATTGAACTAATATTTAACTCCAGATATAATTTACAAGAAAAATAAAAGTAAACGAAATACGGTTTTACTTTGTATGAAATTACTCACTTCTGTTAAGCAAGATTGAGTTAGATAACCATGATATATATTATATCATCATTGCCACTTCTAATGATATTATTATTACTTTTATTATTATTTTTATTATTATTATTATTATTATTATTATTATTATTATTATTATTATTATTATTATTATTATAGCAACAATAATTATAATAAAAGCATGATAGTATTATTTTCATCATTATTACTGTATCAATATCATTACAGTATTTACATTATTAATAATATTATTATTTTTACAATGATGATAATAATAACCATACTGTATGTTGTATAAGTATTATTATTATTATTATTATTATCATTATTATTATTATTATTATTATTATTATTATTATTATTATTATTATTATTATTATTATTATTATTATTATATTATTATTATTATTATTATTACGGATTTTATTTAAATTGAACAGTATATTTCTAATTTATACACCTAAATTGGATAAAAATCAATAAATATATACGTCATGATGGCTGTCATAAGTGCGGGTCATAGTAAGTCAGGCATGTTTTGTCGGAGACCCCCTGTATATTTAAAGTATGTATTTCTCTATTGACACAAGAATTTTTGTTTGACCATGTTAAGCCTCAATTCCAGTAAAAATTATAAAGTACATTATTATCAACGAAGACTGACTATTTTATAACTCTCTTACTCATTCATCTCCTTTGAAAATTAAGAAACACTACTATTATCTAATATAAAAAAAAGAAGAGAAAAGTAGCTCAATCTCAAAAGAAAATCCAAGTACCTGCACTGATATATATAAATATCTAAAGTCTGACAAAATGGATTACAAGTATCAAGTCTACAATCAACTAGACATCCAAATGTTCCTCAGTTTTTCTTATCATCCTATTGTTTTCCACTTTTTATTACTAGAAATCCCCATTATGAAAATGGACACGACAAGTTTGGAGCTGTGAAATTAAGGCTGGATGCCCTTCAGTGGGATCGACAGCGAGTCTTTCGCCTCCAGAGTAAATTGCTCTAACCCCTGCACTACTGCAATCCATGCCCCCCTATTATTTTATATACACACAAAATACAAGCATTACACTGTACTGTACTTGCAATAACAATTGTTTCTTTCTATTCAAGCCGACTACGATAATGTATTTCCTAAATATCAGCCTTGTTAGTTCTTTTCTTTATATTTAACAATCATATTTATAAACAGCATCTCTCATGCAACCTTATGCAATAGTGATTAAGATAGCATTCTGATGTATTAGGCAACCCTTGTCAACATAGAATAGAAAGATTGGGTGATGATATTGGGCACTGACATTATGGCGTCAAATATTGTAATGATTGTAAGGTTAGGCTGGATAGGGTTGGATTAGTTCAGACTGGATTGGGTTAGGTTAGGCTAAGTGTTTGGAATACAAAATATCTTAGCACCAAAACCTCCGTCATCATATGGGATATCACTAAAAGGGATTCAACACCCAAACAGCTTCGCCAAAACGTATCAAACCCTTATCAACAGCATCTCTGAGAACAATGTTAGGTGTATCAGGAAAATGATACAGCAGTATCTCCAAAAGCTGGCCTAGAGCTAGGGTAAAATGCATGTTCTGCAGTGCAACATTAAAAAATAAATGGCTCTTTGCAGCAATGAAGACTTCATGCAAATCAAATCTTTGGAGCCAATGAAAAATGAAATCACAGGTTCAATTTAACAAGAGTGTCTGTATTTACTGTAGCAGTAACCCTGCACTTGTTGCAGTCCTGTCTCAGTGACATGAGCTTGTTGCAGAGAACAGAAAGTTGTACGATTACTTGTTACTTTAATGTTTAGTTTTGTTACAAAGTTTGACCAATATTAGATAAAAATACAGTACAGTGTTCCCTCCCTCATCGCGGTAGTTCGGTTCCGGGACCCGGCGCGAACCAGGAAAACCGCGAAGTAGGATCAGCCTTAATGTTTTTTTTTTTTTTTATATATATGATTATGACACCAGGACAGGCCAAAAATTATAAAATAAAACGGCCTTTATCAGGCTGTAAAGAGAAACAGAGATGGAGAGTGTAATGACATGTCAGATGTGAAGGGATTATAAAAGATGTGTAATGAATATCCAGCTCTCTGCTGGGTTTACTATACCTCTGCATTACCTTCATGATGTCTATTCTAAAAATTCTCCTTAGATCTTATTATTATTATTATTATTATTATTATTATTATTAGTATTGGCAACAATAATTTTCTTTTGATGATGATTGGGGAGATTATTATTATTATTATTATTATTATTATTATTATTATTATTATTATTATTATTATTATTATTATTATTATTATTATTACTACGAATTCGTAATGAAACCATTATTTATACTATAAATAATGTAGTTTTGGTTGAATGAACAAGAGTTACTTAAAGAATCTCTCTCTCTCTCTCTCTCTCTCTCTCTCCTCTCTCTCTCTCTCTCCTCATCTCCTCTCTCTCTCTCTCTCTCTCTCTCTCTCTCTCTCTCTCTCTCTCTCTCTCATCTCTCTCTCCTCTCTCTCTCTCTCTCTCTCCTCTCTCTCCTCTTCTCTCTCTCTCTCTCTCTCTCTCTCTCTCTCTCTCTCTCTCTCTCTCTCTCTCTCTCTCTCTCTCTCTCTCTCTCTCTCTCTCTCTCTCTCTCTCTTCTCTCTCTCTCTCCAACATTCTATTCTACCCAACCCCCCACACTCTCTTTGTCCCAGCCAACTAGGGAGGGGCACTTTACACAGTTATTAAAAGTAAATAAGCCAACAGATGTACAAACAATGATGAGCCCTTAATAATAATAATAATAATGATGATGATAATAATCTCCACAATCATCATCAAAGGAAAATTACTGTTGCCAATGATGATAATAATAATAATAATAATAATAATAATAATAATAATAATAATAATACCTAAGCAGAATTATTGGAATAGACATCATGAAAGTAATGCAGAGGTATATTAAAACCCAGCAGAGAGCTGAATATTCATTACACATCTTTTATAATCCCTTCACATCTGACAGGTCATTACACTCTCCATCTCTGTTTCTCTTTACAACCTGATAAAGTCTGTTTTATTTTATCATTTTCTGGCCCATCCTGGTGTCACAATAATCTTAAAAAAAAATAAATAAATAAAAATTTTGTTTTCCCCACCAAAAAAAACCGCGATACAGTGGGAATGCGAACTAAGAAACGCGAATAACTGGGGGAACACTGTATACTCAAATGTTCAAAATGTTTCTTTTTTCATTAGTAAATATAACCACAGATCAGATAAAAAAATAATAGTCTCCACTCAAATGTTCAGATGGATTATTTTTTCATGAGTAAGTCTAATTCCAGATCTGATTAAAAAAAAAAAAAAATCCAAACTCAAATGTTCAGAATGTTCTTTTTTTCAACAATAAATTTATTCTTCACCTTTTAAGATAGGATGTTGAAATAAAATATTAATGTATTTCAGAAAGTTTTGTTTTATATAAATGCGAAAGGAATTGAATCACATATAACTGAAATGTCAGAAGAATTAATCTCTTTGCTTGCTTTTGTGTAATGGTCGCATGTTGAGTAAAGAAACTTCTTTTTATGATGTGAAGTTCTGGACAGATAAATACATATAAGTGGCCACAGTTCCCCTTGTGTGGTGGTGGCCGAATCAAAGCACACACTCATTCATCTAATATACTTTGATACACTCTCTTAGCTCCTTAGAGATAAAGGGCTGACAGAATTCCTCCCACCACCATGACTGGGTTACTCACAGGATAAGTGGGCATGGGCCTTTAATTAGAAGCAAATAAAAATAATTCTGCATATTCAATTATATCAGTATTGCAAATATACGTTTATATACCATGACGATAATCCCCCTTGTAAGGAAGGTGGCTGAGTCAAAGCATTTATTCACTCAAAGCTAATATATTTCAACCACACTCATACAGTACATTTAAATACCATAAACTTATAAAAGAAAGTTTAAAATGGAAGCAGAGTCTATAAAAAAAACAATCAGATTTAGAAACTTTTAAGTGCTTATTAATTTTGTGACCTCATCTAGTCAGCTTTCCAAAGAACAATCATACTTTGAAGTGACCAGCTGAGGTCATGAATTAATATGGAATTAAAATTTTCCAAAGTGTACTTACACTTTAATAGTACACTTATACAGTATACATTGGTACAGACAAACACTCCATTCCCTATAAACAACAATGAATACACATTCCAAGCAGATGATGATAAAGAGCTTAAATGAATGTAAAAACTGAAGCATATCATAACATAATCAATACTCCATATCTACCAGCCTAGGTCAATTAGGAATAGTGGGCAATACCTCCAAAAAACGGGCATCTAAAACCCAAAATAAGAATTGTTTGGGTAACTGTCAGACAGACAGACAAATTAATAAACTTAACAGATATTTGAAACCTCACATTAATGAGGAGTGCAAACATAAAACAAGGCCAAGAGTACAAGTAGATATTCAGAATGGTATTGAAAATGCAGCCACCTTTAATACAGTGAGGAAAGAAGGGTCTTCATAAGACAAGAAAAAATATTTATGGATGTGGTAAGGGAGGACATGCAGATATGTGGTGTGAAGGAGTAGTATGTTGGAAAAACAGCGATATGAAGGTGACTGATCCACTGAGGCAACCCCTGGAGGGAGAAACAAAAAGATATGACTATGAGGAAGCAAGGAAGAGTCTAGGTACGCCAAAGAGAAGGTTTATAGATGTGGTGGGGGAGGACATGAGGATGTGTGGCATGCGGAAGGAGGATGCACGGGAAGACAATATGGAAAAGACTAATCGGCTGTGGCAACCCCTGACAGGATAGCCAAAAGATTAGATGATGATGACGTAAAGGAGAGTCTTGTAGGCCAAAGAGGAGGTTCATGAATGTGGTGAAGGAGGATATGAGGGTATGTGGTAGAACAGAGAAGGACACAGTGAATAGGAAGAGGTGGAGACAATTGATCCGCTGTGGTGACCCATGACAGGATAAGCTGAAAGATTGGAAGATGATGAAACAAAGAAGAGTGTATGTAAGCCAAAGAAGAGGTTTATGAATGTATTGAAGGAGGATATGAGAATGTGAGATGTGATGGAGGAGGCAGCAGGGAATAGGAAAAAAAATTTGAAGATGATGAAACATGGCAGAGTCTTTGATTGCGTAAAGTAGTACTTAATGCCTTACTGAGCAGCTCATGATATAGTTATCTGAGATGGGAAGGCTTGGGAAGGAGACATTAAGCAAAAATCAATAAAGCAGAGAAAAATAGGAGATTTTATTAGTGGAATATGTTAGATTAAGCATTGATTTAAAACTCAAGAGAATGGCAAAACAGGAAACTAATAACAATTAATATCAGTATACCCAAAAAAGCTATGCATTATTTTCTCTTAAAAAAAATAATAATAATAATCTGCAACATTAGTTTAAAATGAGCAGATAAGATCTGATATAAACCTACCCTATCCACATACAATAACCATGGTCCTTTTTACAAGGGGGGTGGCTGAGCCAAAGCAAAAATCTTGAATCTTTGTGGGAGGATAATACCCCTGGGGGAACAAGCCTGTGCACCTTATTATAAACGATGCACAGAAAAACCTTGGCAACAATGGTACGAGAGAATGTACATTTCCGAGTTTCAACGAACACTGTTGTTTTACATGTAGTGTCACTAATGATCCCCATTCGAAGGAAGGTGAAAACACACAAAAGGGAATTGGGAAATTAAGGCTGTATGCCATTCCTAACAGCTTGTAGCAAGCTCGAATGAATGTTTGTCAATTCCCAAGACAAGTGATCTAAACTTTGCGTTACTGCAGTCCCAGAGTTTTAAAGTACATATGCATTACATACACAAAGTCATATTAGCAACAACATCAGTTATGCTACAACTCTCATTCTAATCATGAGCCCCTTTTTTTAAAGTGATGTCACAGTATAGCAACAAAAATAAACTTACAGTGTCAAGGTATGTTCATGTAAATTAATTACACCCTCAAAACAAACTGTTCAAAAACTAGAGAATGTCAGTAAAGAGTAAGATGAGGTATATTTGCTGTATTATATGACACTATTATGCCTCATTCGAATGGAGGTTGCCAGATAGGTTGTAGCTGGGAAATTAAGGCTCTATACCCTTCCTAACGTCAAGCAGAGGGCTCACACGCATATCTGTAACTTCCCGAGTCGAATGCTCTTAGAACAGTGCTATCATGGTCCCAATTCAAGAGCAGAAAGTTTAGTCATTAAATCTCTATTATCTGACATAGTATAAGAGAAGGGCCAATAAAGCAATAACATATATGTAACATATTATGAGTCGCAATTACTCCCCATTCGAACTAGGGTGGATACTGACCTATGAAACATTACTTGAAATACTATAAAAATAATTAGTTTATTTTATATTCACTCAATTATAGGTCATCAACCTTCTCAACAGAAAGTTATGAGTAATATTTTTTTTTTATAATCTACGTATCAATATTTAGTCCCCAGCTGGGGGTGGAAACAAATGGAACAAAGCTAAAGAATAAAGGCTGGATGCGATCCCTAATACAGTAGGCTCGAAAGCAAATCTATCAACTTTCAGGTTGAGGATTCTACTATTAGCCTATCAGTGTTCTCTATTGTTTTAAAGTACTATGTGGTAATAAAAAAAAAATAAAAAAAAATTGACTCATGGAAATAAGCTCACTGATTATTCAGTGAGTGGATGATATACATTTTATACAAAAAAAATCTCTCGATTTTTGTGTTCCTTAAAAAAAATAATACCCATAAATATATCTGAATTCTATATATTGCATAAAACACATTTCTACTCCTGGTCGGGATTGTTTCGAACCCAGGACATGTAATGAGCTTGGCAAGGCACTATCAATATGTTCATCTACCACTTGGTTAGTACCAGAAACACATATCAAATGCAAACCGGCAACCGATCTACTGTGAATAATTAAGAGAAAAAATGGAATCCCATATATAACCTTTAATTGAATAAAAACAAATGCTCCCGCATCACTGTATAAGTGGTTGGTACAAAATTTCCTTTGATTCATTATAAGAAAAAGCCCATATTATGAAAAAGAAGAATTGTATTCATTATGCAAGAGTAAGTATGAACCCAGCCACTGAGGGGGGTAAGCCAGCCTCAACTTGGTGCTGGTCCCAAGCCCAGCTAGATGGGGAGGGTTGGTGGCAGGAAGTGCATCCGGCCATAAAAATTTTGCCAAAACCAAAATATGGCCAGGACAGATAACGAGAATAGTCACCATACTAGGGTGTTCCCCTTAGGCGACTCGTTGGGGCTTCGCCTGACCCCTCCGGAAAGACAGCAAGGACTACCCAGTCATGGGCAGGCTGGGTTAAAGAGGCAAGCTCGAGGGAGAGTGTCAGAGGTGGTGCTGCGGGTGGGCACTCTTAATGTGGGGATGATGACTGGGAAGGGGCGAGAATTGGTGGACCTGATGGAGGGGAGGAGAATTGGAGAGCTGTGTGTGCAGGAGACCAGGTGGAAAGGAAATAAGGCGAGGGAACTGGGTGAGGGTTGCAACTTGTTCTATAGTGAAGCAAATGAGGAAGGGAGGAATGGTGTAGGGATAATACTATCCAAAGACCTGAAGGAAAGCTAACTTGGTGTGAATAGAAAGAGTGACAGAATTATGAGTTTGAAGCTGGGACTGGGAGAAACGGTAGTCAATGTGGTATGTGTTTATGCCCCACAAACTGGTTGTACAGTTGAGGTGAAGGATGCATTTTGGGAGGAGATGGACCGGGAGCTTAGAACAATTCCTATAAGGGAGAGGGTAATTTTGGGAGGAGATCTAAATGGCCACTTGGGAATTGGGAGGGCTGGGATAGGTAGAGTTCAAGGGGGCTGGGAGGTGGGTGAGAGAAATGAGGGGGGAGAGAGAGTGATTGATTTTGTAGTGGCATTTGATCTGGCATTGGTCAACACACTATTTGAGAAAAAGGAAAACAGATTGATTACATATAGCAGTGGTGCAAGGGAGAGCCAGATAGATATATTGTTGTGTAGGAGAGACCATCTGAAGGAGATTAGCAACTGTAAAGTAATAAATAGGGAGAGTGTAGCAGTGCAACATAGGATAGTAGTAACTGACTGCAGGCTCAGGAAATGTAGGAAAAGTAAGAAGCCGAGGATGGACCCAAAGATAAAGTGGCGGAGATTGAAAGATGCAGAGCTGAGAGCTATATTTAACGGAAGAGTGTTGGAAGCGATAAGGTTGCATGAAGAAGTACAAGAATGGTGGACAGAGAATAGTAAGGTGATTTTGAGGGTTGGTGAGGAGGTACTTGGAAAGTCATCAGGAAGGAAATTCCCAAATGATAAAGGGTCATGGTGGTGGAATGAGGAAGTGCAAGAATGGGTGAAGAACAAGAAAGAAGCTAAGAAAAAGGCAGATTTATCAGGCCTGGAGCAGGATAAAGAAGAGTACAAGCAGGCAAAGAATGAGGCAAGGAGAGCAGTAGCAAAGGCAAAGGCAGAGAAATTGAATGAAGTCTATGAAGAGCTGGAAACATCAGAAAGAGAGAAGAAAATATTGCAAATTGCCAAGGCCCAAGATGCTGCAACCAAGGACTTGACCCAAGTAAGACAAATAAAGGATAACTATGGAGTAGTTCTAGCAGAAGAGGATGAAATAAAAAGCAGATGGGAAACTTATTTTGAAGGATTACTAAATGAAGAGAACCCAAGAGCAGTATTTGAAGATGGACTTCCAAATGAAGCAGTTACAAGAGAAGCGGCTAGAAGAGAGGTAGAGCAGGCAGTTTAGGAAAATGAAAAATGGAAAGGCGGCAGGACCTGTTAAGATGCCAGTGGAGGTATGGAAGAGTCTTGGAGAGGAAGGCATAGATATATTGTGGGACTTAATGCAAAAGATCTTTAGTCAGGAAAAGATGCCAGAGGAGTGGAGAGGAAGTTTAATCATCCAACTCTATAAAGGGAAGGGAGACATTCAGGAGTGTGGAAACTATAGAGGTATAAAGTTGTTAAGTCATACTATGAAGATATGGGAGAAGATCATAGAGAGGAGACTCAGAGAGGTAACGACAATTGGGGATGAACAGTTTGGCTTCATGCCTGGAAGAGGGACAGTGGATGCCATATTTGCCTTGAGACAAATGATGGAAAAGCATCGGGAGAAACAGAGAGGACTGCATATGGTCTTTTTGACCTGGAAAAGGCATATCATCGAGTACCACGTCAAGAGGTGTGGAGGTGTATTAGAGAAAAGGAAGTCCCCGAGAAATATGTAAGAATCATCCAAGATATGTATGAGAGGGCAGAGGCAAATGTTAAGAGCAGTGTGGGCTTGACAAAAAGTCTCTCAGTAAATGTTGGTCTGCATCAAGGGTCTGCTTTGAGTCCATATCTATTTGATCTTGTCTTGGATGTAGTAACCCAGGGTATAAGAGATCAGTCTCCATGGTGTATACTCTTTGCAGATGACACTGTACTGTGTAGCAACAGATGAGAGGTAGTGGAGGAGAAGCTTGACGAGTGGAGAAGAGTGATGGAGGATAGAGGACTGAAAATCAGCAGGAAGAAGACAGAGTACTTGAGGTTGGGAGATGATGAGGATGGGAAGGTCAATTTGCAGGGGGAGGTGTTGCAAAGAGTTGAAAAGTTCAACTATTTGGGATCAACAGTAGCAGAGGATGGTGACCTAGAGTCAGAAATAACCAACAGAATACAAGCAGGATGGAAGAACTGGAAGAAAGTGTCTGGGGTGCTGTGCGACAGGAGAATAGGGATTAAGTTGAGGGGTAAAGTGCATAAGACAGTTGTGAGACCTGCAATGATGTATGGAGCAGAGACATGGGCAATAAAAAAGACACAAGAGATAAAACTGGATGTGGCAGAGATGAGGATGTTGAGATGGATGTGTGGGGTGACAAGAAACGATAAGATCAGAAATGAGGTAATTAGTGGTACCTCAAAAGTT
>JAXCGZ010003829.1:0-72500 GCA_037179515.1 Halocaridina rubra
CAAGAATAGTCCTCGGGCATGTTCTCTTTTCGCCCATACCCCAAGGGTACCGCCCACAAAAGATTATGCTTATAAATCTAAGACTGTGCACTATATACAAACACTTATAAGCACAAATCAATCACTGTCACATTAAGCCTAATGTCTCAAAAAATAAAGTTCCAAAACGTTCTATTTCACTGAAATACCGAAGAAATATACAGCGCTTTCAAAACGGTGTTTACAACTCCGCTTCTTCAACTCCTTGATATTTTGATTCAATGTGAAAGCGAAAAAAATATATCTAAGGTAATTGATGAGCTCCAAACTCTTTGTATATGTTTGGGTTTAGTGATTAATGAAATAAAACCAAATATCAGTCAAGGGTTGTTGATGGAAAGGAGTTCTGGTTAAATTAAATAAAATTAGAGAAGATAGGCAGTTAAAAACACCTTGGCATGTATGTTAGTTTTCATAACAATGTTAAGGAACAAATTGCTAAAGAATATATGTATGGCAAGGCTGAAACCTCTGAAAGTGTCATCAAACAAGGTTAATGGTGTTGGTGTACCTGTTTTAAGGTCAGTGTATTTAACCACAGTAAGGAGCATTATTGATTATTCTGCTCCGGTGTTGGTAACTTATTCAGAGAAGGACCTTAAGTCATTAGAAATTCTTCATAATGAGGGAATGAGGATTGTACTTGGTTGTCCCAGGGCAACAAGAATAGAAATAATGCAATTGGAATTAAATATTCCGAGTATAGTTCACAGGATTCGGGAGTTGACTGCCATACCTGTTTTACGACTCATTAGGCATGATGATGCTTATCTAAAGTCTGCTGTTGATTATTTTAGATCACGTTATTCTACAAGTTTTAAGGTTAATTCATATCCCATAAAGCTTTGCAATATATTGGATGTTTATGATGTTGTAGAATATTGTGTACCAGTGTCTCAAAATGTTTACTTAAAACCTTGGTTGATGGAAAATGTACCAATTAGAATTGATAAATTAAACTTTAAGAAGCAGGCTACTTGTCCATATGAATTTCAACAAATATTCATAGAAACAATTTCTCAATACCCCAGGGAAAATGCTATACATATGTATTGTGATGGCTCTGTTATTGGAAATAGAGCAGAATGTGGTGTTGTAATTAGAGAATTTTTTGAATATTGCATTAGTGTTGAATAAAGAATATCCAAAAGAATTGCTGATAAAAGTTCCTCTGTCTTTGCTGAACTTTATGATATATATATATATATATATATATATATATATATATATATATATAATATATATATATATATATATATATATATATATATATATATATATATATATATATATATATATATATATATATATATATATATATATATATATATATATATGGGGCTTAATTATCTACAGTATTAGAAAAGACAAAAAGAGCATTTGCATTTATTGATTGTCAGAGTGCTTTATTTGCCTTGAATACTAAAAATGCCTATTGCTGATGATTTAGTATTAGTAGTCACCGTGACACAAGCGGTAGCGTCCGCGACTTTGAGGCGTCAAGTCTAGGGTTCGCGCCCCGCCACGGTCTGAGGTTAGCAAAGGCATGCACACAGGGTGATTTAGTATTAAAATTTAGGGATTGTATAATTGATATAAAATTACATGGATGTGATGTAGCTTTTATGTGGATACCTTCCCATTGTGGTATTTATCTAAACGACGTTGCAGATAATTTGGCCAGGCAGGATTGTGAAATAGAAATCATAGAATATGATTGTACTATAAGCATTAAAAGAATAAAATCTGAAGTAGTAAAAGTCAGGAAAAAATGGGAATTGGATAATGCTCGGGCTATTTTGAACAATGGTAGCAAAAGCATGAAACATTATGATATACTGTAGTTATGAATAATACATATTTTTCATATGGCGAAGCTTCACCCAAATATGATGCATTTATGATGAGACTACGCTTTGGATATAAATATTACGGGCAATATGTAAAAGAAACTGATGGTATCCCTTGTAAATTATGTGGTCATGTTAAATCTCATACTCTGTATCATTATATAATGGAATGTAGGGGTCTAAACGAGTTCAGGTGATTACCTAATTGTGATTACCTAATTGTGTTTACGGGAAAGAGCCCAAAGCTCGTATCTTCCCGTCTCCTCATCGGTTCCATTTTATACTTAGTCATACTTATCATACCTGTCCTTAAAACTATGGATTGAGATAGCATTAACTACCTCCTCGCTTAGCTAATTCCAATTATCAACTACTCTTACACTGAAAAAGTATTTCCTTACATCCTGCAACGAAGTTTTCTTACGAAGCTTCAAACTATGACCTCTAGTTCTAGAGCCAGCCATATCAAAATATCGATCCCTATCCACTCTATCATAACCATGAAGGAATTTAAAGACTGTCACCATATCCCCCCTCACTCTTCTAGCTTCGAGTGATGGTAAGTCTAATTCCCTCAGCCTCTCATCATAACTGAGATTGCGTATTTCTGGCACCAGTTTCGTGGCATGTCTTTGAACTTTTTCAAGCTTAGCTATGTGCTTTTTCAAGTGCGGATTCCAAAAGGGGGCTGCATATTCAAGTTTTGGCCTCACATAGGTTACATAAATATTTCTGAACATTTCCTTGTCCATGTGCCTGAAGGCTACCCTTACATTTGATAAGAATGCATATGCTGCCCTTACTATGCCATTTATATGTATTTCTGGAGACAAATCTGCCAGTATGTTTACTCCTAGATATCTCTCATTTTCTGTCTCTTGAAGTTGTACTCCAGCCACCGAGTAGTCAAGCTTGGGCCTTCTTGCACTTGTACCCATTCTCATTACCTTACATTTTGAAGTATTGAATTTCATTAGCCACTTTTCTGACCACTCATGCAGATTATTTTGATCCTCCTGAAGTTCTCTACCATTGTTCTCGTTTTTTACTTTCTTCACAATCTTTGCATCATCTGCAAACATATTCATGAATGAATTTACAGACTCTGGTAGGTCATTTACATATACAAGGAACAAAAGTGGCCCTAAAACTGAACCCTGTGGAACTCCACTACTAACTCTTCTCCATTCAGACACTGAGTGTCTTACTCTAATCCTCTGTTCCCTTCCGTTAAGTAAGTTTTTATCCATTCCAAAACATTTCCACCTATTCTAGCCATTGATTGCAGCTTCCTAATAAGTCTCCCATGTGGAACAGTGTCAAACGCTTTCTGGAAGTCTAGGAATATGCAATCTGCCCAGCCCTCTCTTTCCTGTAAGATTTGGCTTACCTCATCATAAAATTCTAAAAAGTTTGTTACTGTTGATCTACCTTCTCTGAAGCCATGTTGCCTCACTGACAAAAAGTTGAAGGATTCCAAGTGAAGAGAGATATGTTTCCTTAGTAGTTTCTCCATAACTATGCAAACTATGCTGGTCAAGGAAACTGGTCTATAGTTCAGAGCCGTATCCCTCCTTCCCTTTTTGAAGATAGGTATCACATTTGCTTGTTTCCAGCATCTTGGAATCTCCCCCGACTCCAGTGACTCCTTAAATATGATACTTAGTGATTACCTAATTGTGATTACCTAATTGTGTTTACGGGAAAGAGCCCAAAGCTCGTATCTTCCCGTCTCCTCATCGGTTCCATTTTAGACTTAGTGATACTTATCATACCTGTCCTTAAAACTATGGATTGAGATAGCATTAACTACCTCCTCGCTTAGCCAATTCCAATTATCAACTACTCTTACACTGAAAAAGTATTTCCTTACATCCTGCAAACAAGTTTTCTTACGAAGCTTCAAACTATGACCTCTAGTTCTAGAGCCAGCCATATCAAAATATCGATCCCTATCCACTCTATCATAACCATGAAGGAATTTAAAGACTGTCACCATATCCCCCCTTACTCTTCTAGCTTCGAGTGATGGTAAGTCTAATTCCCTCAGCCTCTCATCATAACTGAGATTGCGTATTTCTGGCACCAGTTTCGTGGCATGTCTTTGAACTTTTTCAAGCTTAGCTATGTGCTTTTTCAAGTGCGGATTCCAAAAGGGGGCTGCATATTCGAGGTTTGGCCTCACATAGGTTACATAAATATTTCTGAACATTTCCTTGTCCATGTGCCTGAAGGCTACCCTTACATTTGATAAGAATGCATATGCTGCCCTTACTATGCCATTTATATGTATTTCTGGAGACAAATCTGCCAGTATGTTTACTCCTAGGTCTCTCTCATTTTCTGTCTCTTGAAGTTGTACTCCAGCCACCGAGTAGTCAAGCTTGGGCCTTCTTGCACTTGTACCCATTCTCATTACCTTACATTTTGAAGTATTGAATTTCATTAGCCACTTTTCTGACCACTCATGCAGATTATTTAGATCCTCCTGAAGTTCTCTACCATTGTTCTCGTTTTTTACTTTCTTCACAATCTTTGCATCATCTGCAAACATATTCATGAATGAATTTACAGACTCTGGTAGGTCATTTACATATACAAGGAACAAAAGTGGCCCTAAAACTGAACCCTGAGGAACTCCACTACTAACTCTTCTCCATTCAGACACTGAGTGTCTTACTCTAATCCTCTGTTCCCTTCCTTCTAAGTAAGTTTTTATCCATTCCAAAACATTTCCACCTATTCTAGCCATTGATTGCAGCTTCCTAATAAGTCTCCCATGTGGAACAGTGTCAAACGCTTTCTGGAAGTCTAGGAATATGCAATCTGCCCAGCCCTCTCTTTCCTGTAAGATTTGGCTTACCTCATCATAAAATTCTAATAAGTTTGTTACTGTTGATCTACCTTCTCTGAAGCCATGTTGCCTCACTGACAAAAAGTTGAAGGATTCCAAGTGAAGAGAGATATGTTTCCTTAGTAGTTTCTCCATAACTTTGCAAACTATGCTGGTCAAGGAAACTGGTGCCACTGATATTGTGTTTGTGCATTTCTTAAGCACATAAGGGGATATGTCATCAGGACCTGTAACTTTATGAACATCTAGATCCATCAGCGCTTTGCATACCTCTGTGGCTGTAAGGTTGATGTTCTCTAATACCGGCCCTTGAGCTTCTATCACTGCAATCTGAGGGGGTGGGGTATTTTCTACTGTAAATACTGACTGAAACTCCTTGTTCAATTCTTTGCAGATCTCTTCATCCGTCTCAGTGATGCTTCCATCCGCTCTCTTTAGCCTTAAAACCTGTTCTTTTACCTTCAGTTTTCCTCTGATAAAGCTGTGGAAAAGCTTGGGATTTTCTTTAGCCTTCCTGGTGATGTCCCTCTCATAGTCTCTCTTTGCCTCTCTCCTTTTACTTAGGTAGTCATTTCTTGCTCTTTTGTAGGTTTGCCAGGCATTTATGTTTTTTCTCCTCCTATACCTTTTCCAGCATTTGTCTCTCCACTCCTTAGCTCTTTTACACCCATTATCGAACCATTTCTGTCTGGCATGAATTACACCTACTTTGGTGACAGGTATGCAGCAATCTACTATCTTCCCATATTTCTCACAAAAGATGTCATACATTTCTTGTACAGATTTGTTGTAAAATTAGGTTCTCCAGTCAATAACTGCAAAAAGCTCATTCATTTTGATGTAATCTCCTTTTGGATAGTTCCTCCTCATGTCCTCAGTGCCTCTACTCTCAGGAAGAATATCTTCAATGATATACTCCATCAACAACACACAGTGGTCACTCTTTCCAATTGGTGGTTCATACTCATTTTTTTCAATATCCAACACATTATCTGTGAACACTAGATCAAGTAGTGATGGCTCATCCCCACCCCTGGCCCTTGTTGGTTCCATTACATGTTGGTGTAGGAAATTCCCTTGTACGCAATCTAGGAATCTTGCCCCGAATGAGTCCTCACCACTGTGTGGGTCAAGATTTATCCAATCTATGTCTTTATGATTAAAGTCTCCCATAATCAAAATCCTACATTTTTTTTCCCGTGCCATGTTAACAACTGAGTTTATGACTTCAATAGTACCTATATGACTTTCCTCATAAACTTCAAGCCTATTTTGGTTCCTTGATGGGTTGTATACAACAGTTATTATAATGCCCAGTATTTATGCAAGCAACAAGAAATTCCTTGAACTCACTTTCTATAGCCAAGTTTATTTCTTCGACTTGAATCCTTTCACTTATGAGCAGTGCTGTCCCTCCACCAGTCCTCTCAGATCTTTCAACCCTTAGTATTCTGAAACCCTTAGGAAAAACTGTGACACTGTTTATGTCCTCACTCAACTTAGTCTCTGTAATTGCTACTATATCTGCCTTACTGTTGTGAATCCTATCTTTTAATTCTACTGCCTTACCAGCTAATCCATCAGCATTTGTGTATAACAAACTTAATGAGGCCCCATCCCCTGATCTTCTGTCATTATCTTCTTTATCTCCCCTTTGTCTGGAAGAACTCTGTAATGAACATTTTTCTTCTCTTCTTCATTTCTTTCATCATTTAACCTTCTTGCCTCTTGCAACAAGTTTTTGATCTTTCCCATCTCTTCCTGTGTTCTGTGTGATAGTATTATTGACAATACAGAGATGGTGTGTTATTTCATAAATACTGTAACAATATGATTAAACAAATTATGAAATTTTTTTCTAAGTTTGACATTAGAGTAAATTTAGTTCATCTATTTTCTCAGTATATTTGCTTTAATTGAGATAAGATAGTCAGTGAAATGACCAATTGTCATATTGTGTATCATTATTAGGATTGTCAATAGTATTATAATTTTCATTGTCATTATTGCTTGCTTTAAAGAACAAATATTTTTTTTTATAGTTGTGGGGCGGGCTTGTTAGCTTGCTAACAAGTTCCATTTGATGTAATTGCCTATTATGTCAATAAATTTTTTGAATTTGAAATGAATTTGCACCAAAACAAGAACAATAAACGATATGAAAACAAAAGAGAATCAATATAATTGTGGAGGATTATCTATATGTTATACGTAATGAACCCTCGATCTCATAACCTCCTAAGTTTGGTATTCCTGACACGGCCTCGGTAGAGGCCTACAAACGATATCCACATCAAGCCCTCTCCAATAAGAATATAATTATCACATGCATAAGCATACATGCAAATATTTATAGGGGTTTTCATGAATTGTTGATATGTGACTTAATAAATAAACTCTCCTCACCATAGATTAAAACTTCCTTATACAGAATAACAAATTTTCCAACATATCTCCTACCTACGAGTGTTCTTCTAATATGAGCTCATGCTCCCTCACATATAGCTATAAAAATTATTAGTAACATTTTTGCTGTACTTATCTACCACAAAACTGAGATGTCGACAACAACCACAGGACTTGAAATCAAGCTCTAATGTCTTCTAGTCTATGAATCTCTAAAGCACGTTCTTCGGCATGAGTATCTCGTAGCGTCTCACAAGAACAACTCTCCAATTACAGTACTTATTATTTAACCTTTATTTACACGGTTAGGGATCACGGTAGCAATTGTATTTTATAAATCTCAACCACGACCGATTTCACACATTAATATCACGCCACAAACATGAGTGTCCCATAATGTCTCACGAGAACAACTAATTACTCATTGTTAAACATATACGCACCGTCAATGATCATGGTAGCAACTGTCATTCATAAATCTCAACTAGGACCGATTTCACATATCATAAACATGAGTGTCTCGTAGCATCTCACGAGAACAACTACTTTCGTAAGAAAGTCTCACAAAACTCCCCTCGTCAGTAGGTGGAAACACATATAATGATTCTTGTTTGCACAGGCGAAGGAATAAACATTATTTTAATGTCTAAAACCTTTCATGCCTTAGATTTTTCTCTCTCTTCTACAACTAGTCCAAAGAATGAACTACACATTATACATATGAATATACGTGTAAATTTGATATAAAAGAATAGGTATACATACTATGTCCACATATACATACATGCACATAAGCTACAATAAAACAAAACTGTCAAGCAAAACAACTCTTACGTATGTATGTATATATAAACTGTCTTGAAATATATTCAAGACACCCTGTAAAAAAAGGGGGGGGGGACGGTCTCCCAATCAGCGTTACAATTTATTATCAAGGATTAAGCGTGCCTACAACTCTTCAACCATGTGGACAGCTTGATGTTCAGATCTTTCATAATTTGATGATTCCTCATTGTATACATCTAATAACAGTTCTTTCCATGAGAGCTTTTCAGGCCAGGCCCTTTTCTTATCAAGGGAGTAAATTAGACCTAAGGGGTCAAAAACTATACTCACCAGTGACAGAAATGTTTGTTGGTCAACACTTCTTCTCTAGCCTTCAGACCTTTTAAAGACAACTTGTCAGTATTAACATTCCAGATTGAACTTAAGAATGATACTTTAGATCTAGGTTTTCCAGAAAAGCACTGATCCAGTACCTTGCAGTCTTGCGTTGTTGGAATTCCATGCAAGCAGTGATATTTCCACCTTTTCCAACTCTACACCTGCAGTATTGTGTATATTAAACTGTCTCTCTTCACTGGTACAAGAATTAAACAAATTATCTATTTGAAAATTCATCAATATTTCCTCAAACTATTCTACTAGAGACTTCATTTGTCCAAAGACTCTCTGAAAATGGTGTGGGAGAGGCAGTAGGATAGACTTCCAGGGAACAAACAAACAAACAAACAAACAAACATTTATTTCCATTTTGTACAATGGTTATTCAACATTAATAGTAACTTATAAGTAGACATGTAATTAAAATAATAAATAAGAGGGTTAGACATATAGTTAAATTAAATGTAGCTTTCATAGAAATAATAATGCTGTAATAAAAATGTTTACAATAATGTTAATAATAAAGTAGTAAGTATGCCACTAGATACAGGATCGTTATTATCGGCTTCATTTCCATATTTGTTTCCTTACAATGAGAATAATTAGTTCTTAATGAGCAGCAACTATTTGTCCAAAGGAAAACTATATAGTTTGCCTTTGAAAGCTGTGAAGGAGGATGCATTTTTAAGATGCTCTGGAATATTATTCCAGAGTGTTGGCCCTTTGACAGTGATCATCTTTGAACCTGCTTCTGTGTTTGTTCTGTGAATAAAGAGCTCACTGCTCTGTCTTGTGTTGGTTCCCCTTATATCCCTGACTGTTTTTAAATCAAATAGCCAGCTAGGATAATGATGGTCCAAAATTTTGAATACAAAAACATAAATAGCATAAGCGACCTTATTTTCTGCCCGCAGCCACCCAAGTTTATTGAGAGCTGGTGTGATGTGGTCATATTTTCTTATTCCTCCCAGGGCAACTCGAGCTGCAAAATTAATAAGCTTCTGTATTCTGTTTATCTGAGTCTTAGTGGTAGCTCCCCAAACAGTTGTGCAGTAATTAATGTGACTTAGGGCTAGAGATTCAACAACAGTTATTCGAGTGGTAGTCTCAAAATTGTCTTTTATACGTGATAAGTACATTAATGTTCCTGTAACCTTTTTGCATACTTTATCTATGTGGGAATCAAACAACATGTGGTTATCAAAGTTAATTCCTAGGTTTTTGACTGTTTTGCTAGGTGTGATAATATTGTCGCAAATATTAATTGTTGTGTTTTCTGGAATTTGTGCTATGTGGAACCTTGAACCAATAAATATGCACTGTGTTTTACTTTCGTTAATTAACAGCCCAATTTCTTGGAAAAAGGTTTTAATTTTTGACAGAGTGTTTTCTGCTCTTAAAGTTAGCTCTGGGAGGTTATTAATATCACCACTAAGGAGTAGTTGAGTGTCATCTGCATATTGTACGACTAGACAGTCAGAAATGAAAGAAGATAGATCATTTACGTAAATGGAGAAGAGGATAGGACCAAGTACTGATCCCTGTGGAACACCAAATGATACATTTTTTGGCACAGAGATAATGTTGTTAAGACGTATGGACTGTTTACGATTAGATAGATACTCGCTAAACCAGCTTGGATCAATATTTAAGTTAATACATTTACTTAAAAGAATTTCATGGTTTACACTGTCGAAGGCTTTTGATAAGTCTAATAAAATTAGCAAAGATATTTTTTTCATATCTATATTATTATATATACTATTCGTAACTTTAAGCAGTGCAGTTTCCGTCGAGAGTTTTGGTCTGAAACCATGTTGGATAATCGTTAGTAGTCTATTTGATTCTAAATATGACATAAGTTGGCATGCAACAATTTTTTCTAATATTTTAGAGAAAATGGGTAGCAGGGAAATGGGACGATAGTTTGTCACATCTTCTCTGTCCCCCTACATCGAATGATAGAAAGTCTTGCAGATAAGGTGAAAATTTTGGAAGCAGATGCTGAAAAGGCGAAAGCCTTACAACACAAGGTGGGTTTGCTAGAATCTGACATTGTCCTACTTAAAAGAGATAATTCTAGGCTGAAACTCCTATCAGAAACATCTCCACCTCTCAGTTCAGTGCTGTCACCTAACAACGATGATGTCCCTTCTATCAACAACCCTCAGGTTTTGCAAACTAGGTTTTCTGTCTCTACTCACAATTCCTTCATTGCATTGAGAGACGAATGTGACAGTGGTAGTGAAGAAGAGGTAGATCCAGATAAAAGAGATAGTCATCAAGACAACCTGAATACACCATCTAGCATAAATAATCAAATCAGTAACAGGTTACAAAATAGTGATGAAACAACAGCGTCCTTCCCCACTACTCCTAACAATGCAACAACAGGCACTAACCAGAACAAGATTCTTCCCAGTACAAACAACCAACCTGGTAAAGAGTTGCAAAACAGCGAAGAAGATATAGAGTCAATCTCCACTACTCCTAACAACACAGCAACTATCACTAACCAGGACAACCAAATTACACCTTCCAGCACAAATAACCAACCCAGCAATAGGCTGCAAAATAATGAAGAAAACAGAAAAGACAAAATAGCAGCAGTCTCTATTCTAAACATTCCATCGAAGTCCTCTCCCCCACAGCCACAGTTGCCCAATAATGCAAGTGCAAGGGTTACAGCTTAAATATATATTCGCATTCCTGGCAACCCCTTTGAGAGAGAGATACGTAATACATTGACAAATCAAGGCATTCATTCTGAAGAAGTCTTGATTAAGGAACTTTCTCGCAAACCAAACTGGGTTTCCTTCGCAATAACGATATCGAAAGGATTTGAATATGTGCCTTACAAACTGAATCAATGGCCTACAGGCACAATTGTCCAGCCATTTCGTGGGGGCAAACAATGGACACAACCTGGGTATTCTACAAAATATCCCAAACTACAGTCATACCAAAATAAACAGCAAAGAGCTAATGAAACAATCCCCTATACGCGAGACTACAGAAAGAGACACGATACAAACCTCTCTTATCGCCGTCCACGCACAAGAGACTTCTCCTGGAGTGATGGCTCTTACAACCCTAGACACTCACCTAGGCATACAAACTTTGGGAAGGCCCGATCATACCACGGCACGTACTCAAACCAGCGTTACACATCCAACGGCAGGTACAGACACCAGGATCTATGGGCTAACCCCAGAACACACTACAATGATGAATTCCCAGCAGAAACACACAGTCGAAACTACAACTATGAATATGGATACCACCCCAATGAAACATGGTAAGAATGTAACATTAGTACATGTGAACGCTCAGTCCCTGCTCGCTCATTTTGAGGAAATAATAATGCTAACAAAAGACTACAACATAGACATCCTCTGTGTAAGTGAAACTTGGCTTCCTCCTACAACTGAAAATAAATATGTGAATATCCCAGAGTTTAAAATATATCGCAATGACCATGGCCGAGGGGGTGGGGTTTGTATTTATGTTAGAAATTATCTTAGTGCATCAGAAATAACCACAGGTTTAGAAAAAACTGAGGAGCTCGAAGATTTATGGATCACTGTGCAGTATCAGAAACTTCCATCTTTCATTGTAGGGAGTGTTTACCGTCACCCTAAAGCACCTACCAGTTCATTCAATCATCTGCTAGAAACATTCAGAAATATCTGTGTGCGTCATAAACCCATATACATACTTGGTGATTTTAATGATGACTTGCTCTCAGCAGATAACAAAATGAAAAGGGTGATCAACACTGTGAAGTTAACACAAATAGTGACAAAACCGACCCGCATAACCCCTAATTCTAGGACTCTTATAGATCTGATAATAACAAATAAAGTGGAAAGTATACCCTATTGGGACGTAGTTCCCTGCCCAATTGCAGACCACGAGCTGAACATTGCTATGCTAAACATAAACAAGCTGAAAAGGAAGCCTCTCCTCAAGACATTCCGGTGTCTAAAAATGACTCCCCTGATATCTTTTGTGAAACATTAATCAACAACACAAATGCACTTAATAGAATTAAATACACAGATAACGTCGATTTGCAGGTTGAGATTTTAACAAAAGTCTTCCTTGAATGCTTAGATAGTTGTGCACCCATTGTAACAAGAAAAATAACCCGCCCCTCAGCCCCCTGGCTAACTAATGACATCAAAGAGGCAATGCAAATCAGAAATCAAATACAAAAAGAGCTAAAAATGAATAGATATGATATTGTCGTAAGGTTAATCACTACGTTATAATTATTAGTACCAGACGGGCACAAGGTAAGAATGGACAAGCAGTGATTCCTTTATCTTAATTTATTCTAGAGTACAACACATTCGACGCCTCAATGCCCCCACCCTATGACTATCACAATCTATGATCTATTCGTACCCCGGGCAAAGTTCTAACTAACTGTTGCTCTCTGACTGCCTTCTGGCTGCCATGGGGATACTTGAAATACCCCAAAGGCAGGGCGTGTCGCTAAATCTACTTCTGCCAATTGCCTTCAGGTTCAAAGAGAGGTCCCTCCTCTTGTGGGATAGGCTATTTCAGTTGGCCTATAGAACGGAAAAGTTCCAGGTCAGAGCGTGGCTATTGGGTATCCCTCCAGGGCATATAGGGTTACTTGTGATTTTAGGCGGGGCCACATTCTGGGTCTTTCCCACACTCTTGAGGCACTTGACGCCGGGTGGCTAAGCCCTATGCTAAAGCACCTGGGTTCAGCCAGGTGCTAAGCCCTATGGATCCAGCCAGGCGCTAAGCCCTATGGATCTGTTTACCTTACCCAGATAAACAACTGGGAGAGTATTCTATTTCACCCTTGACCTCTAGCCTCTCACGTTTCTCTTCACGACTTGTTACAGTTTCAGATTCTGACTTCAGCAAGGCTTCAGTCATGCGACAATATGACTCTCCGAGAACGTTATAAAACAGAAAAGAAACGTGTCAGATCTCTCATCAGTGTAAGTAAAAAAGACTTTTACAAAAAACAATTTAATGACTCTAGACATGATACAGCAGCAACATGGAAAGTGATAAGAAGCATGATACCAAATGAAAAGAGTACCTCAGAAAGTTATGAAAATATTACGGAGTTGAAAGACAAAGCAGATAACTTTAATAACTATTTTGCTAACGTTGGCAAAAATACATATGAAAAAACTCAAGAAAACATCAACTCAGTGAATATGAGTAATTGCTTAAATGACAATTCTTCCAATGAAAACACAAGAGAGTACTTCAAGATAAATCCTATAGATTGTGCTACCCTAATTCTTACCATAAAGAGCCTAAGAAACTCTGGCTCTTATGGTTCAGATGGTATACCATTTCAGTTCATCAAAGATGCTCTACCCATGATTGCATCCTATATTCTAACTATTATGAACACTTCCATTGTTACTAAAAAGTTTCCTGACTCTTGGAAAATATCACATGTAATACCTCTGCATAAAAAGGGGGACAGAGAAGATGTGACAAACTATCGTCCCATTTCCCTGCTGCCCATTTTCTCTAAAATATTAGAAAAAATTGTTGCATGCCAATTTATGTCATATTTAGAATCAAATAGACTACTAACGATTATCCAACATGGTTTCAGACCAAAACTCTCGACGGAAACTGCACTGCTTAAAGTTACGAATAGTATATATAATAATATAGATATGAAAAAAATATCTTTGCTAATTTTATTAGACTTATCAAAAGCCTTCGACAGTGTAAACCATGAAATTCTTTTAAGTAAATGTATTAACTTATATATTGATCCAAGCTGGTTTAGCGAGTATCTATCTAATCGTAAACAGTCCATACGTCTTAACAACATTATCTCTGTGCCAAAAAATGTATCATTTGGTGTTTCACAGGGATCAGTACTTGGTCCTATCCTCTTCTCCATTTACGTAAATGATCTATTTTCTTTCATTTCTGACTGTCTAGTCGTACAATATGCAGATGACACTCAACTACTCCTTAGTGGTGATATTAATAATCTCCCAGAGCTAACTTTAAGAGCAGAAAACACTCTGTCAAAAATTAAAACCTATTTCCAAGAAATTGGGCCGTTAATTAACAAAAGTAAAACACAGTGCATATTTATTGGTTCAAGGTTCCACATAGCACAAATTCCAGAAAACACAGCAATTAATTTTTGCGACAATATTATCACACCTAGCAAAACAGTCAAAAACCTAGGAATTAACTTTGATAACCACATGTTGTTTGATTCCCACATAGATAAAGTATGCAAAAAGGTTACAGGAACATTAATGTACTTATCACGTATAAAAGACAATTTTGAGACTACCACTCGAATAACTGTTGTTGAATCTCTAGCCCTAAGTCACATTAATTACTGCACAACTGTGTGGGGAGCTACCACTAAGACTCAGATAAACAGAATACAGAAGCTTATTAATTTTGCAGCTCGAGTTGCCCTGGGAGGAATAAGAAAATATGACCACATCACACCAGCTCTCAATAAACTTGGGTGGCTGCGGGCAGAAAATAAGGTCGCTTATGCTATTTATGTTTTTGTATTCAAAATTTTGGACCATCATTATCCTAGCTGGCTATTTGATTTAAAAACAGTCAGGGATATAAGGGCAACTAACACAAGACAGAGCAGTGAGCTCTTTATTCACAGAACAAACACAGAAGCAGGTTCAAAGATGATCACTATCAAAGGGCCAACACTCTGGAATAATATTCCAGAGCATCTTAAAAATGCATCCTCCTTCACAGCTTTCAAAGGCAAACTATATAGTTTTCCTTTGGACAAATAGTTGCTGCTCATTAAGAACTATTTATTCTCATTGTAAGGAAACAAATATGGAAATGATGCCGATAATAATGATCCTGTATCTAGTGGCATACTTACTACTTTATTATTAACATTATTGTTAACATTTTTATTACAGCATTATTATTTTCTATGAAAGCTACATTTAATTTAACTATATGTCTAACCCTCTTATTTATTAGTTTAATTGCATGTCTACTTATAAGTTACTATTAATGTTGAATAACCATTGTACAAAATGGAAATAAATGTTTTGATTTGATTTGATTTGATTATGCAGAGGTATTACATGTGATATTTTCCAAGAGTCAGGAAACTTTTTAGTAACAATGGAAGTGTTCATAATAGTTAGAATATAGGATGCAATTATGGGTAGAGCATCTTTGATGAACTGAAATGGTATACCATCTGAACCATAAGAGCCAGAGTTTCTTAGGCTCTTTATGGTAAAAATTAGGATAGCACAATCGATAGGATTTATCTTGAAGTACTCTCTTGTGTCTTCACTGGAAGAATTGTCATTTAAGCAATTACTCATATTCACTGAGTTGATGTTTTCTTGAGTTTTTTCATATGTATTTTTGCCAACGTTAGCAAAATAGTTATTAAAGTTATCTGCTTTGTCTTTCAACTCCGTAATATTTTCATAACTTTCTGAGGTACTCTTTTCATTTGGTATTATGCTTCTTATCACTTTCCATGTTGCTGATGTATCATGTCTAGAGTCATTAAATTGTTTTTTGTAAAAGTCTTTTTTACTTACACTGATGAGAGATCTGACACGTTTCTTTTCTGTTTTATAACGTTCTCGGAGAGTCATATCATATCTATTCATTTTTAGCTCTTTTTGTATTTGATTTCTGATTTGCATTGCCTCTTTGATGTCATTAGATAGCCAGGGGGCTGAGGGGCGGGTTATTTTTCTTGTTACAATGGGTGCACAACTATCTAAGCATTCAAGGAAGACTTTTGTTAAAATCTCAACCTGCAAATCGACGTTATCTGTGTATTTAATTCTATTAAGTGCATTTGTGTTGTTGATTAATGTTTCACAAAAGATATCAGGGGAGTCATTTTTTAGACACCGGAATGTCTTGAGGAGAGGCTTCCTTTTCGACTTGTTTATGTTTAGCATAGCAATGTTCAGCTCGTGGTCTGCAATTGGGCAGGGAACTACGTCCCAATAGGGTATACTTTCCACTTTATTTGTTATTATCAGATCTATAAGAGTCCTAGAATTAGGGGTTATGCGGGTCGGTTTTGTCACTATTTGTGTTAACTTCACAGTGTTGATCACCCTTTTCATTTTGTTATCTGCTGAGAGCAAGTCATCATTAAAATCACCAAGTATGTATATGGGTTTATGACGCACACAGATATTTCTGAATGTTTCTAGCAGATGATTGAATGAACTGGTAGGTGCTTTAGGGTGACGGTAAACACTCCCTACAATGAAAGATGGAAGTTTCTGATACTGCACAGTGATCCATAAATCTTCGAGCTCCTCAGTTTTTTCTAAACTTGTGGTTATTTCTGATGCACTAAGATAATTTCTAACATAAATACAAACCCCACCCCCTCGGCCATGGTCATTGCAAAATATTTTAAACTCTGGGATATTCACATATTTATTTTCAGTTGTAGGAGGAAGCCAAGTTTTACTTACACAGAGGATGTCTATGTTGTAGTCTTTTGTTAGCATTATTATTTCCTCAAAATGAGCGAGCAGGGACTGAGCGTTCACATGTACTAATGTTACATTCTTACCATGTTTCATTGGGGTGGTATCCATAGTTATAGTTGCTGTTTCGACTGTGTGATTCTGCTGGGAATTCATCATTGTAGTGTGTTCTGGTTTTAGCCCATAGATCCTGGTGTCTGTACCTGCCGTTGGATGTGTAACGCTGCTTTGAGTACGTGCCGTGGTATGATCGGGCCTTCCCAAAGTTTGTATGCCTAGGTGAGTGTCTAGGGTTGTAAGAGCCATCACTCCAGGAGAAGTCTCTTGTGCGTGGACGGCAATAAGAGAGGTTTGTATCGTGTCTCTTTCTGTAGTCTCGCAAATAGGGGATTGTTTCATTAGCTCTTTGCTGTTTATTTTGGTATGACTGTAGTTTGGGATATTTTGTAGAATACCCAGGTTGTGTCCATTGTTTGCCCCCACGAAATGGCTGGACAATTGTGCCTGTAGGCCATTGATTCAGTTTGTAAGGCACATATTCAAATCCTTTCGATATCGTTATTGCGAAGGAAACCCAGTTTGGTTTGCGAGAAAGCTCCTTAATCAAGACTTCTTCAGAATGAATGCCTTGATTTGTCAATGTATTACGTATCTCTCTCTCAAAGGGGTTGCCAGGAATGCGAATATATATTTGAGCTGTAACCCTTGCACTTGCATTATTGGGCAACTGTGGCTGTGGGGGAGAGGACTTTGATGGAATGTTTAGAATAGAGACTGCTGCTATTTTGTCTTTTCTGTTTTCTTCATTATTTTGCAGCCTATTGCTGGGTTGGTTATTTGTGCTGGAAGGTGTAATTTGGTTGTCCTGGTTAGTGATAGTTGCTGTGTTGTTAGGAGTAGTGGAGATTGACTCTATATCTTCTTCGCTGTTTTGCAACTCTTTACCAGGTTGGTTGTTTGTGCTGGGAAGAATCTTGTTCTGGTTAGTGCCTGTTGTTGTATTGTTAGGAGTAGTGGGGAAGGACGCTGTTGTTTCATCACTATTTTGTAACCTGTTACTGATTTGATTATTTATGCTAGATGGTGTATTCAGGTTGTCTTGATGACTATCACTTTTATCTGGATCTACCGCTTCTTCACTACCACTGTCACATTCATCTCTCAATGCACTGAAGGAATTGTGAGTAGAGACAGAAAACCTAGTTTGCAAAACCTGAGGGTTGTTGATAGAAGGGACATCATCGTTGTTAGGTGACAGCACTGAACTGAGAGGTGGAGATGTTTCTGATAGGAGTTTCAGCCTAGAATTATCTCTTTTAAGTAGGACAATGTCAGATTCTAGCAAACCCACCTTGTGTTGTAAGGCTTTCACCTTTTCAGCATCTGCTTCCAAAATTTTCACCTTATCTGCAAGACTTTCTATCATTCGATGTAGGTTTCCTAGGTCGTGTGTTTTTTTAGACTCTATGGATTTTACAACAGAAGTTTGAGGTCGAAAGAGTTTGTCAAGTTCACCATTCATTGAGATATTCAGGACACTTGCGCTAAAAGTTATTATGTTTGTAATTATCTCTTTTTTTAATCGTTTTTTTATGGGAACAGAATCTGTGAATCTTCAAAGTGTAGTTTTATCTTCATAACTCACTTCTTGCTTATTTACTCCAGTACTCACTGGCTTCCACAACTTATTACCAGGCTCTATGGTCTCTTCAATCAACAACTTATTAACAGGCTTTATGGCCTCTTCAATGAATTCTTGAGTAGAAGTAGGCAATAATTGTATTACTATTTGCATAACAATTTGGTTTTGCACATTATTGGCTTCATGCTAAGTATCACGAGGAATATTACCATACAGCATGACACCACCTGGTGATTCCATCAAATTATAGACATCTCACTTGTTAATACCACTAAAAAGCTGACTAAAATGTGAGGCACCAATAGCAATGACAGTGTTCTCAAGTACATTACTATCAGTATCTTCATCAGCCCACTTGTGACCATTAGAATTTATCATATTTGCAGCCTTTACTATACCTAGAGTGTGGATGCTGATTAGAATATCTTCAACTACGAGTAACTTAACTTTGCCCCAATTTATTAAGTATACTTACAACAGGAAAACTTCCTTTCACCGTTTCAGAATTAATTAAGTCTTTCAGTTAATTCCCTGGTTATAAAGAAACAATGGGAACCTGTATCAATGAAGGACCTAGTGTTTACTCAGTTGCTTCCTTTAACTGCTCATTTTTCCACTGGCAGTAGGCAGAGCACATGAGGATAAACTTGGCTTTATTATTTACCTTTGTACTGGATTCATAATCATCACACCAACATGTTTTTTGTCCTTTTCTGAGTCAGAATATTCTTTCTCATTGCTTGACTCATATATTAATTTTGAACTATTTCCTGACTGTTCAGTCAGAAATGTAGGCTCTTCAAACCTTTTTTGAAACTTTGATTCTTGTTTGTAACACAAGGCTGCATGATGACCATTTTTCTTAAACTTGTTGCAGTTTAACTAAGTGTAACATTCATTTTGATAATGCCTTACCTGAATATGTCCAAGACATTTGTTACTGTCTCTCAATTTGTCTCTACATTAGTTTATACTTTGTACTTTATTACACTGATAAGGTTTTTGACCTTGTCAACCACAGAATACACATTCTAATTTATTATCTACTATTTTTGCAACAGTACCATAACTGCCTACAGTCTTTTCATAGGACTGAGTCTCATTTGTCTGGGAAGTCTGGGTCTCTCCTTTGTGTTATCTTTAGTGTTATTGCCGTCTATATAATATACATATTTTCCCAGTTCAGGGTTTCATATGTAGGATTTGTGTCAATTTTCATGCTAATCCTCCACATCTTCTAGTAATTTCATTATTACGAGTTCTGAAAATACCCAATCAGTGTTCTTCATGCCTATGTAATTTTTCAAACTTCAAGTAATGGCCTCTACTTCCTGCTTGAATTTAAAAAGTGATGAATAATTAGAAGGTGTTGGTATTTTACCAATATCCTCTTTAAATCTCGTACAATCCTGTCCTTGTTGGTATAAACAGCTTGCAGCTGTTGAATGCATTCATCATAAATCTCAATAACAACAGGATATTCCATTATGATGTTTACTAAACTATCAAACGCATTCCAAAACTCGTTCCATTCATCATATTTTCCAGAGAACTGTGGAATATTTACTTCAGGAATACCAGTTGTGGGTTGTCCACTGGGGAGGCTTGAACTCTCAGAACCAGGAGCTCTAGTACTTTTCATAGGTCTCAACTTACGAATCCGTTCGAGGACGGCTAAGCTAATCTCATTTACTGTTTCAACTATACTGTCATGTTCTATTTCTTCCTCTTCAGAATCCCTTTTGAGGGGTTTATCCTCGGAAAACCCCGATGTCGACAGTAACCACTGGCCTTGAAATAAAGCTTGAATGTCTTCTAGTCCATGTATCTCTAGAGCACGTTTTTCGGCATGAGTGCCTCTTTGTGACTCACAAGGACAACTCTCTAATTACTTGTTCTCTTTTACATCTCTGTCCATATTCAGAATATTATCATTCAGGTTATTTGCTAGGGTTTCAAAGTCCGTGACTTTTTTATCCAGGCTCCTAAATGCTACTCCCCCTCATACAACCCCTGGAGATCCTCTACCACCCCTCCCCAAGCATTGGATGGAGGGTTAGTGAGAGATGGATTCATCTTGGCGTTTTGTGTCTCACCGAATATAGAAAAAAAAAAGTTTTTATTTAACCTCACACAGAATTGCTATATCTTCTTGTGAGTACTCATTTAGTTGCTTAGTTAATCTTTCTGGTAACACACTCATAACTCTAAATTTGACTTTGGTAATAAAAAACAAAAACAAAAACCACATTAAGAAAAGCTTGAGTATGCAACCGAGGAAAAAACAGGATGAAGTTGTGAGGATGTGCTTAGTGATGAGAAGCTGTGGTGGATATTTTACCAGTTTTATGTGGTACAGCCAAGTTCATGATTTCTATTTTTCCCCTGATTTTCGAGAGTCCGAAGCAAATTATGAACATACAAGTTCAGATTAGTCTATGAACATCAACCTTTATTTCTCAACTTTAATTTGTTTCAGTAGGCAACCAATCAGATTATTTTTCATTGATTGCATGTGAATTACGCACGCTTATAGCCAAGAGACTGTCATATGAAAGGGTTAAAGAGCACTTAAGAGGATTTTAAAAATGAATGAAGGAGCTCCAAGGGACAAAACAGATTGAACAATCTCACTCTAATGAGCAATGAACATGAACTTCTGAGTGAAAGAGACATTTCCAGCAGCATCAACAAATTTGCTTGTATTAAGCTTAAAAAAATGCTATTCATATGAAGTTTTGCTGTTTTTTTTTACATTAGAAATTGATACTTTTTTTTATGAGTGTGACACTGGGACAGGCAAGAAATTTGTCCTCAGTAGGTCCGGGCATCAAGAAAACATTACGACAAAGAAATTGTGGAAGTGTAAAGACAAGGCAGAAAAAAGGGAATGATACACAATAGGAAAAGGACAGGCTGAATGAATAGTCGAAGTATTGAGAACCTTAGAGATATGGCAGGATTAGGCCTTGAAATGACAACAGACTTACTATTTGAAGGAAGGTAGGTTATAAGAATTAGGAATGACAGAAGGAGGGAGAGATTTCAAGAGTTTGGAGATGGATGATAAGAAGCAGTCACTGCATCGACCAATCCATGAGCTACAAATCTCCACACAGTACCTGCGAAACGAAGCCGCTTGGCGAAGTTATGTGACCTTGGTAGTGGGGAAGAGATGCAACTCGCCAACTTATCAGAGCAGCTATGGAAGTAGTAGTGATAAAAAAGAGAAAGGGATGATACCTTACGGGGAAGAGAAAGAGAATTCGGAGTACAAGTAAGAGAATGGTCATTCGTGAGTTTGATTGCCTGAGATTCAACCCTCTCAAAGAGATAAGTATAAGAAAAAGCACCCCAGAAGTGCAAGCAGTATTCTAAGCAGGGACGGATAAGACCTTTGTGGATTTTAAGTAACTGGAAGGAGGAAAAATAATGACAAATATGAAACAACCCCCAATATTTTTTATGCAGATTTAGAAATTTGGATTATGTGAAATCTCCAAGATAAGTTAGAGACTATCTGGATTCCTAACATGTTATGGAATTAGGAGAGTAAATTCGTTAGTTTCGATGTCAGTAGGGTATCAGGAGGAGAAAAAGATAAAGAGATAGCCAGAAACTGTGTCTTGGAGACATTAAATTTAACAAATATTTGTGTTCCACACTCAGATTCTCTCTGCAGATGGATTTGAGAGTAGAAGAGAGAGTGATACAAGACTGATTACAAGTAGCATATTAAGGTTGTGAAGAGAAGGCAAAGGAAAAAGGAAGGGTAGATTCGTCGGCAAAGGCTTGGAGAAGAGAGGAGAATTGAGGCTGAAGAAGATTGTTGATGAAGAGAAGGAACATAGTAGGTGGAAGAACAGAGCCTTGTGGAACACCACTGGAAACAGAGAATGAGCTAGATGTTGTGCCGTCAACAATTGCAGATAAAAAAACAGAAAAAACTGGAAATCAGAGAGAAGGTGTAAAGTCATAAGCATGGAGTCTGGCCAACAGAGCCTTGTACCACAAGCTGTCGATAGCCTTAGAGATATCAAGGGTGATGACAAAGGATTCCCCATAGTTCCTCAGAGAAGATGATCATACGTGAGTGAGATACGACAAGAGGTCAGAGCGGTCACCATTCTTAGGAACAGCTTGAACTAAAGATGCTTCCAAGATGAAGGACATATACTGGTTGAGAGAATGAGGCAAAAAAGACGGCAAAGCACGGGAGTCATTTCATCTGCAAGCTCCTTAAAGAATCTTGCAGGGATGTAATTACCTAATTGTGCTTACAGGAAAGAGCCCCAAGCTCGTAACTTCCCATCTCCTGCACTTACTGATACTTATATACTTGTCCTTAAAACTATGGTTTGAGTTAGCATTAACTACCTCCGCGCTTAGCCAATTCCAATTATCAACTACTTTAACACTAAAAAAGTACTTAATTACATCCTTCAAAGAAGTTCTCTTACGAAGCTTCAATCTATGACCTTTCGTTCTAGTGCCAGCCATATCAAAATATCGATCATTATCCACTCTGTCATAACCATGAATGAATTTAAAAACCGTCACCACGTCCCCCCTAATTCTTCCAGCTTCGAGTGATGGTAAGTCTAATTCCCTCATCCTCTCCTCATAACCGTGATTGGACATTTCTGGCACCAGTTTCGTGGCATGTCTGAACTTTTTCCAGCTTAATTGCGTACTTTTTCAAGTGTTGATTCCAAAAGGGGCTGCATATTCAAGCTTTGGCCTCACTTTGATTGGGTCTGGATGCCTTGTTCATCTTTAGAGAATGAAGAACCTTATGGATATTGCGTGAAGAAAGAATAAGGGAAGGCATAGGGTTAGAGAAGGGTAAAGTACAAGGAACAGGTGCTCTGGAATCACTTATGGAAAAGTTGGTAGAAAAATGAGAGTCAAGAGAGTTGGCTTAGTCAGCGGGAGAGCAAGTTATATGACCATCTTGACGAATTTTGGATAAGGGTCAGAAATATTTAGCAGTGGGAGAGGAGTTAAGGTTATCAAATTTCCTTTTTAAAAAAAGGAAGCTTTAGATTTTCGAACATGTGCAGTGCAGTGATTCCTAGCTGTAAATAAAGCATAGCTAGTCCAGTATGCTTGATCGCTGGCCTTGAAGAGCCATAGAGAAGGTACGTTTAAACCAAGGATTAGAGGGAGAAAATGTTTTCATAAAGAAGAGGATGAAATCTTCATTCCCAAGGTTATGATCTAGGTAATTTTTTGGCTACCTGGTCAGCACTGCGGGTCCGAAAGCACTGGTCAACCCATGGGAAGTCAATGAAAAAGTTACACAAATCATTGTGGTTGGTACGCTCATAGCGCCAAAGGTTGCAATGAGTAGGAAGTGAATGACAGTAGAAACTCAAAGACAATGAGATCAAATAGTGGTCAGATTTATGAAGAGGGGAAAGCACAGAGTTTGAATAATTAATACTATTTCTTTAGTGTCACACTTTTGCTGTCTTATCTTTCTATATAGTACAAAAAATTCAATTACTTTTTTCTTTTTAAAGATTGTGACACCAGGACGGGGAAAAAAAAAAATCTGCCCTCATCGGGCCTGGGCACGAAGAAAACAAAGAAACAGAGTTAAGGAGTATTGTGACTTGTCAGATGTGAAGGGATAATAAGACATGTGTAACAAATATCCAAGAATATTTGGTGTTGATGTAGGCATAGAAATAGAACCGTAACTGAAGGAAGACATAACATCGAATCGTCCTGGGCAGTCTTACCTAAATTAGACTGCAAGTAAATAATTTGATTTAATATTTATGTGTATTTTTTTTTTTATTCAGGGCCACCCAATAGCATATGCTACATAAACAAAACCTAATCTCACGAGTAAGTTGATCATTCACCCAGCCTATCCAAAGGAAGCTGAGAAAATTAGGGGGTTTGGCAATCCCTACCTCATAGAACTTAACTATAAAAGAGTAATTTATAGACATTTTGTGACTCTCATCAATTCTGGCTGAAGAATAAGTGTGTTGCAGATTCCAGAAGGTGCACCACCAAGGTTAAGGGCAGGCTCATCCCCACCAGGCAGGTGGAGGCTGATATTGCTAGATCACTCCTCTTTTTTTTTTTTTTTTTTTTTTTTCTTTTTAGGATGGGATAAAAGGGAAAAAAAGGGAGTGGATTAAGGATATAAGGGAATTTGAGGGAAAAGAACGAAAATTAAATAAAGTAAGAGATAAAAAAGAAAGGGGCAGACCCTCGTGCTAAGTGTTGATCTGGCATTCAGATCATGATGTGATCATCTCCACCTACTGAGCTTAACTTATGAATCTGGGACACATTAAAACTAAGGCCTGACAGCCCAGAACCATTAAGGTGTTATAAGTGCCAAAAGTCTTATTATTATTATTATTCTTCTTCTTCTTATTATTATTATTATTATTATTATTATTATTATTATTATTATTATTATTATTATTATTATAGAACGAGAAGTTTTTTTAATCCTTATCAGCAGATGAATGGATGATCTAGCGAGTGCCAACCCCCCACCCCTTGAAAAGAATGGAAGGTGTCTATGAATGGCTGCTCTACAAATGTTCTAGCTGGAATCCCAGAGTCAAAGATATCCCAAACACATATGTGGTTCACTAGGTCATTGGATATAAGGGTCACTTTCGCACGCGTATCTTCTCGAATTTATCAGTGGAGGGAGAGTGTTGGTGTACTACTACATGTACGGCTGAATGCTACGGAAGGGTTTTCCTGGGTCGGGGGGTGGCCCTTCCGGAATTGAGAGTATGCTAATAATTCCCTCCCGTTTCATGCGTATACGTTGTATGAAACTACTCCAGTATGAATAAAGCTTCGCGTGTGTGCATTCTTTACTTGGTTAGGCACACTGGGTAGATGTTCTTCGTACAAGAATGTTGAAGGGGTATTGGGTTTTACTTTACACTTGCTCCTTCATCGTGCGTAAAATTATAACAAAATTTATCTGAAATAAAATATATTCAGGAACATGAAATGTAAATTTGAGAATGCGGAGAGGGGTAGATAGAGAAAAGTGTAAGGTTAGGCGTCGTGTCGGTAGAGGGCAGCATAAGCGCATGTTGAGTCGGTCTTATTGATTGTGAGGCATGCGGCCTGCGAAGAGCCAACCTCTTCATTAATCAATACATAATGTCTTTTCCCCTACAATTTTCATCCCATGCAACTCTCAGTTATCCTTTTCATTATGCAAAATAAGAAAATTTCACTGCCCAGGTGAAGGATTTCCTCAGATGACCAAAATGGTTGCCTAAGGGCGCGCAAGCTCTCATTCCAGTGGCGCGAAAAGGGGAATTTTGTTGACGTCATATCCGTGGTTCTACTTGTCAGGGTTGCAGTATCTGCGTCTTTTAATCTAAATGTAGCCGCTTTACGTGATAAGTACTCACAAATCGAATAGCTGTAATGATTGTTTAGATAAAAATTTAAAGAGAAAATAGCAATTTCCGTGTACTGAAGACATTACTGTAACAAATTATCTATACTTAGTAAGTAATTATTTTCTTGGCGTAAGCTTATTTGAGAGTACTTAGTAATCACTTATCAATTGTACATATGAAACAACGTTGTGAGAACAATCTGTACTCGATCTACATTACAGTGATTTATAATTTTCTGTTGTTGAGAACTGTAATGAACTTCGAGATAATACATTTCGTGTTTTATTATCTTGTAGTTTTATCGAAGGACTCTTTTCTACTGCTTTGACATGGAAAGTCTGTAGTTTAGTATATGATTATCTCTATATTCTACAATTGTCAAATACAGTAAAACTTTCTATCGTTGGCTCCTTACACCAAGGTTTCTTGGAAGAGATATAGCGGAATATCCATTATTTCAGTGGCAACGCTGAATGGCACTAATCTAGTAGTCAGTGTAATGTAGAGCAGCGTGACGGACACACGGTGTGTGCTGTTTCACCGACTGTCGTACTGGTCCCTGTGTTCGTTGCGGTAGAAAAGTGTTTGTGATAGCTGAGAGGAGAGAGATAGCGAGCGAGAGAGGGCTAGTGTGTGTGTGTGAGAGAGCTAATTCAAGTGAAAGAGATTTAAGAGCTGAAATATAGTTAAAAGGCAACATGGAGGAGTCTGTCAGTGTCCTTTCACAAGGAGAAGATGAGGTCAAAATGATGCCTTCCCACATCTTTTAGGCAGAGCCAACACGTCTTCAAGGGGAATATGTCTCTCCTCAGTGTTACAGGTATTAATCCATCCTTATTTATCCAACATTAATCCAGCAATACTACCATCGAACGGCTGCCAACTTAGGAGCTTTTAGGGTGACCCAGGTTCATATCTTAACTGGAATGGTAAAACCTATTAGATATTGTTTTGGAATAATGCTCTCTTCAAGATATAACTACACCAGAGGTGCTAAACTAACTAGCCTTTAACTTTTTTCTTTTCTGATTGCAACAGAATTAGTGATTTTTCTTCCGGCCATGAGGGGAGGGGAGTTGCTTTTTAATCACGGGTAGTACTTTATCGTAGCTGGGGAAGGAGTGTCACCCATTCTCATGAAAACCAATTTTTTTTTTTTTTGAACGGCCATCGTCTCAACTGTGAATGATAACAGTAGTTAAAAGCAGTAGGATGACTAAAGGAATGCATTACCGTTTATTGGTATTTTAGACCAACATAAAACTGATATGGCTAAAATGAGGTGTGAAAAACTTACTGATTCTGGAATGGTTTGCAGTACACTTGCATTAATAAGTACACTTTCCAGCCACCCCGACAGGAGCTTGTTGTTTGTGGTGGTAAAATGGACTTGATGTTATCCTTGGACAAATGTTCTTCATTTATTGCCCTAAAATGAGAGCAGTAACAAAATATGGCCTTGTTGGTTGTATCACCTACAGTAAGCTAACTGCTCGCAATATTCTTTGCTAATACGTTATTTATCTATTAGCGGTAAACTTATTTTTTTACGGACATACATGGCAGTACGTTCAGACGTGTTTTTTTTTCTAGTAACCAGCTAGCTTAGTACATTTATTTTGCACAATGTTATTAAATGAGGAGACACATTTTATTAACTCATGTTTGCTTCGCCATTGTGCAATGGAAACATACATTACTTGTCACTTTTTCTAAATGGTTATTAGAAGAGATTTATTTAAAGGCATAGCGTTCCCTATTTGCAACCTATTCAATATATATAAATGTACTGTGAAATTTTTTTCAAAAAATAGTATCTTGCCGATATCTTTTACTTCAGAGTTTCAATATTGAATAATAATAATAATAATAATAATAATAATAATAATAATAATAATAATAATAAGCGTCACCGTATGAAATACACCATTAAAACAAATGTGACAGTGCTACTAAAAGGGATATTCTGCCAGAAGGAAGCCTTATGAATGATCAAATACTTTATATAGGATTTCAGAACCTTATTGTTGGTAATTCAGTTGTGTTCTTTTTCGACCATGTACAGAAATTCCTAATGAATATCTCTTTCATGATCTAATTGAGAATGGACAGACAAAGAAGTCTTTTGTAATGGCATTAACTTTCAAGTTAGTCTTATCTATATATTTGTAATCTAAGCAAATTTTGCTATGTTTGTCTCTGAATTATCGCAGGTATGAAGTATTTTCAGCTAAATAACATTAATAATAATAATTAGTGATTGCAACTACTACTACTACTACTACTACTACCACCACTACTTCAACTAATACTACTCCTACTCGTGCGCGGACAGTGTCTCGAAAGCCAGTGTCGAAAGACAATATGTCGAAGGTTTAGGTTAAGTTAGGTTAGATTCTTTCGACATTTTGACCTGTCGACACTCTGTCCTACTACCATTATTATTATTATTATTATAATTATTATTATTATTATTATTATTATTATTATTATTATTATTATTTCTTTTTTTAAATTAACCTGTGAAACAAGAAGTTTATTAGTATGGCTTAGTTATGCTAGAGTGCAGTAATGTGATACGTGCAGTAAGACGCTGTACTGCTTTGCTAGGTGCTCTATGTGTGCAATTGGTTTGGTAATAGAGTAGCTGATGCATGGAACAAGCTTCCTAGTAGGATAGTAAATGCCAATACCTTAGACACCTTCAAATGTAGATTAGATAGACATATGACAGAGGTAGGGTGGGTATGAATAGGTTAGTGCTTATTAGAAAAATCATAAACAGAAAAATAGAATAAATAAGTAGAGTAGAATAGAATAGGTTAGACATGCTGAAAATACAATTCAAAAATGGAGCTGCCTCGTGTGTGCCAGTAGGCATGTTGCAGTGTCCTCTATTCTTATGTTCTTAAATGTAATTAGTTGTACACTACGATTCTTGTTTTCACAGCTTCGTTGTCTATCTATGGGTTGCTTAGTCTGTATTTTTTATAATTTTTTTTTATTTAATTATTATTGTTGTGGTTTTGATTTGAAAGAGAAAGGGATGTTTCGTTTCGTAACAGAGGATTTCTTCTTTATCTTTATTGTCATTGTTTCCTTTCTGTAATATTAAGTTTGTTGCCAAGAGATGATTCGATTATTATTATCTATTATTTTAAAGTTTCCGATCTCAGACATCAAGCATGTTGGTAGGATGTTATGTAGTTACTTTTTTGTAATGTTAATAATACTTTTATGTCTGAACGAGTTAGGATAATAAGAGATAAAATTTTTTACTACGAGTCATGCGGCTGGATGATCAAGAATTATTATTTGGATCGTTATATTTGTTATGACAGATGCGGTATGAAAGGCTTAAGAGTGCTTGTAGATTGTGAGTTGGAACTTATTTGCTGTTTTTATAAAATTATACTTACGACCTGAAAGCTTAAGGGATAGATTTTAGGAAGTAATATGTCGAGGTCTTCAGTTATTTTAATAATGCTTCCGGTTTTAAAGATTAAAATTGTAGGTTGTGATTTTGTTACTGCTTTTCATTATGATATTGTTTCCAGTCTAAAAGTTTAAGGACGTTAGTGAGCGGTAATTTATTGACTGTTTTCCATTATTAAAAATAATGCTTCTGGTCTGAAAACCTAAGAGGGTTCATGTGTCAGATGTGATTTGGTTGTAAAGTTCTCTTATAGTACTGGACTTGCATCTACAAGATCGAAGGTTTGCATAAAGTATGATTTGGCCATTGGTTTCTGTTTTTGTGCTTTCCTTATGAAAGATTAAGGATCTTCGTAGGATGTGATGTAGTCACAGTTTTCTTGGTGAAAACGTGAGGGTGTTTGGAGGATGTGATTTGGCTGTTATTGTCTGTTCTTACGTTTCCTTGAATGCAGCATTAAAAATCCCTTTTGGAGTTGTTTTTTGTCTACATTAATTTTTTATATTGTTTAGACGGGTGGGTGTGAAGGGGGTTTCAATAGATGAAGCGGTGGGGATAAACCAACTGCGGCTGTCGAGCCACACGGCAGAAGTTCCTTTACACTTTGGGTGACATAAACATGGTGGTGATGGGGGATATTGTGGCTGCCCTTTATCCTTAAGGATTTAAGAGGAGTGATTAAGGTATATTAGCCTTTAATGAATGTGTGCCTTGACTCAGCAACCTCCATACAAAGAGGATGTCAGTCTTTGTGTGTAATAGCATGTACGTATATATATATATATATATATATATATATATATATATATATATATATATATATATATATAATATATATATATATATATATATAATCTAAGAACTCATAATAATGTTATGAACCTATCGTCATAACCCCTTACCGTTAATAAGGAGCATGTACTGAATCTTGGTTTATCCTTTGCTCTCAAACCTGACCAAACAAATAATATAGATTTTCTAGTAGGTTTTGATATATATTATATATATATATATATATATATATATAATATATATATATATATATATATATATATATATATCTTTGCATTGTACTTTGAGAAGGTTACCAGATTAAGTCATGAAATTAATAAGCACTTTAGATATTTTTCACGTTGTTTTATTTAATGGGCCTTGAGACAAATGATGGAAAAGCATCGGGAGAACCGAGAGGGCTGCATATTGTCTTTATTGATCTGGAAAAGGCATATGATCGAGTACCACGTCAAGAGGTGTGGAGATGTATTAGAGAAAAATGAGTCCCCGAGAAATATATAAGAATCATCCAAGATATGTATGAGAGGGCAGAGGCAAATGTTAAGAGCAGTGTGGGCGTGACGAAAAGTCTCTCAGTAAATGTTGGTCTGCATCAAGAGTCTTCTTTGAGTCCATATATATTTGATCTGGTCTTGGATGTAGTAACCCAGGGTATTAGAGATCAGTCACCATGGTGTATGCTCTTTGCAGATGACATTGTACTGTGTAGCAACAGACGTGAGGTAGTGGAGGAGAAGCTTGAGGAGTGGAGAACAGTGATGGAGGATAGAGGACTGAGAATCAGCAGGAAGAAGACCGAGTACTTGAGGTTGAGAGATGATGAGGATGGGGAGGTCAATTTGCAGGGGGAGGTGTTGAAAAAAGTTGAAAAGTTCAAGTATTTAGGATCAACAGGAGCAGAGGATGGTGACCTAGAGTCAGAAATAAACCACAGAATACAAGCGGGATGGAGGAACTGGAAGAAAGTGTCTGGGGTGCTGTGCGACAGGAGAATAGGGATTAAGTTGAGGGGTAAAGTGCGTAAGAAAGTTGTGAGACCTGCGATGATGTATGGAGCAGAGACATGGGCAATAAAGAAGACACAAGAGAAAAAGCTGGATGTGGCAGAGATGAGGATGTTGAGATGGATGTGTGGGGTGACAAGAAGCGATAAGATTAGAAACGAGGTAATTAGAGGTACCTCAAAAGTTAGAGAAATATCAGATAAGATACAAGAAAGTAGACTAAGATGGTATGGTCATGTTGTTAGGAGGGATGAACAGTATGTTGGGAGGAGGGTGATGGAAATGGATATACAGGGTAGGAGAGGGAGGGGGAGACCAAAGCGTAAGGTGGATGGATTGCATCAATGACGACCTGAGGTTTAAAGGTTTGTTGGGTGATGAGGTGTTGGACAGGAACATATGGAGAGCACTGGCCAGAAACATCGACCCCACATAAAAGGGGGAAAAGATGTAGACGAAGAAGAAGTGTATTAATATTTATATCCAATTGTATCTAGAAGTACTGGGAGGGGGGAGTGGCAGCGACAGAGCCTAATGCGCTAAAATGCATAAAACTTAACTTACCTTCTTTCTAACTCTTAGGCCACCATGTCAGAGGTCAAGGGTCTTTGTCATATGTTCCTTATCACTTTTTAGACTGAACCTTAGAGATATTTTGTATTTCTCTCTCTCTCTCTCTCTCTCTCTCTCTCTCTCTCTCTCTCTCTCTCTCTCTCTCTCTCTCTCTCTCTCTCTCTCTCTCTCTCTCTCTCTCTCTCTCTCTCTCTCTCTCTCTCTCTCACACACACACACGTGTGTGTGTGTGTGTCTATGGTCATATAGCTGTCTGTTTATTTGGTTTTGTCTTTGTGTCTTCGTTTTGCAGCTCAACCTGCATAAAATAAAGAAAGATGTTTATTTGTCAAACTGTAAGACTCTTAAGAAAAACTTAAAAACTAAGAATGTTGAAGCCTAATGAGAATTTTTGAATTTTTTTAACTACGGAAAGGAAACTAAGAATTAATATTTGTGCAGAAGCCAACCATCAAGACCTTTTGGTAATGGATTAATGCATGGCTTCCATTAAGTAGATCCCGAGTTCGACTTACCATGATGTTGCCGTATCATTTATCTCATTGATTCTCATGGACTTTTGGAGAGGAGAATGACATCCCTCTTTTGGTAGTGTTCGATCAAATTAGCCGAGACAATGAGTACCCTATTATCCTAGGGGTGCGCAGTCAAAGACAGACATGTATCTTTTTGAGATCTGCTTGCGATAAAAGCAGAAACGCACATCCATTAGTTCTCGAGCAATAAATAATAGGGGGGAGAGAGAGAAAAAACAGAGAGAAGAGAGAGAGAGAGAGAGAGAGAGAGAGAGAGAGAGAGAGAGAGAATGCTGAAATAAGTAATGCTCTAAGAATGCAGTATATTATTTTTGTGAGCATTCTGTGTAGTGCGGTAATGTGTTTCTAGGTCTTTAAGGGTACAAGTTTATGATAGAAGTAAACTGTGTCTAAGAATTTTGGAGTTATGCTTCGCTTTCTTAGCTACTTTATTTCTTCACAACAACAACAAAAATCTATAAAAGCCTTAACCGTCCCTGGTTAAAATACTTCTCTCTCATCTAGGATCCGTCTTCTTATATTTATCACCTTGATGGGATTGAATCTAAGGCCATCATGACTCGTTAATAACCTTTCTCTTACTTCCAGTCTTGATTCTTTTTCTCTCTGCCGAAAGGAACCATATCTTTCTCTTTTCAATCGGTATTACTTCCATTGGTGCTCTGATTAGCTAGTCGGCGAGTTGCATCCTATTCTCACTGGCGAGGCTTTGTAACACACACCAAGCGGTTTCGTCGCACAGATGCTGTGAGGAAATTTGTAGCTAGTGGATTGGTCGGTGCAGTGACTATTTATTTCCTTCCACTTGCAGACTCTGGAACTCTTTTCCGCCTTCTGTCTTCCATAACTCTTATGACTGGCACTCTCCTCCGCCTACTGTCTTCTATAAGTCTTACGACCTTACTTCCTTCGAAACTGATCCATCTTCATCTCTGGGCATCATCCTGCCACATCTCTAGGTCTTCATTTCTTTGACTACTCTTTCATCCTGTCCTGTCCTTATTGTTTATCATTCTCTTATTTCTTCCATGTCCTTCAACTGCTAATTTTTCTTCATGTTATGTTTTCTTGGTGGCCGGAAACGATAAGGGCGATTTTCTTTTTGTCTGTCCAGATGCCACACTTTTTTAAGAAAAAATGATTGGACTTGATGCTATTAAAATATGATGAAAATTTTATTAATATTTGTGTTATTTTTATTTTGTATTATTTTTATTTTTTTTAAATAAAGAGTTTGTCAGTATTAAGGACCCCGAAAAAAACAAAATGGTTCTTGCCCGTGACGGCTTACCCAGAATTTCTGACTTTACTGGATTACTTATGGAAATATAGATATGAATCGAAATTTCAATTACTGTAGATGGAATGTCGGTAGGCAAAGTCCAGAAATTCTCTGAGGATAACAAACGTTTTTAGAATACTTTATTTTTATGTTTATTTCTTTTTTATTTATTTTTTTTTCCATTTCCTGATTGCCATTTTCAGTTGTTATTATTGCGTTTGGCATCATGATGAGGGCATGTTTTGTTAGTAATGGAGAGGCATTTTTTTTCTTCAGATTTTCAATTCATGATGGATGAGAAAAAAAAAATAAAAATGGAAGATGGGAGTTGGGAGAGAAAAGATTATGTTTTGCAAAAGAAAATTAATGATAGGGGGACGGTCCATTCAGTTAGGCCTCCCAAAGGTGTTATGAAAAGCGCGAGAAAGTTTATACTTTTTTCTTCTAAACTTAGAAAAAAAATGTACTGTTGTTAGTGTCACATCTCTTCACCTGTATGGATTTTTAATTTTTTTTTTAAATTTAGCCTAATTAGCCTACATGCTATGCATATAGGTTGCTTAATCTGTATATTTTTTGAACAAAATTTTACTATGCACACGCGCTCTTGTATACGCACACACATACACACACACATACATACACACACACACACACACACACACATATACATATATGGAAATATATAGCGATATTTCCAACATGATATTGAGGCGAATGAAGACATACATTCCAACGTCTGTTTTTGCGTCAGAAAGGAAGACGTTTCATCGTTTTTGAGACAAAATGATGATGAGCTAAACCAACGTCGTGTTTGAGACAGAATGTTTGAAGACAGACTGACTGCTTTTGCGACAAAGACAACTTAATAACCAACATCGTTTGTGAAAATGGGAAGACGACTACTAAAGCAACATCGTTTTTAAGACAGAATTAATGATGACAGACAAAACAACCTCATTTTTTTGACAGGAAGATAATAATAATAATAATAATAATAATAATAATAATAATAATAATAATAATAATAATAATAATAATAATAATAAACCTTTATTTCCATTATACAATGGGTATTCTGTCAGCCGGGGCAAGCCCCAACCCCCCACTGTGGTGTCCAGCCACAGCAGTAACCTGCCAGTATACAGCTTAATCTCTCGGTCTTGAACGGGAACCGATCTCTCGACCTCGTGAATGCGAAGCCAGCGCGTTACCACTATATTAGCTTAGGATAGATATATCAACAGCACTGTGGGGGAAAAAAAAAAAAAAATATATATATATATATATATATATATATATATATATATATATATATATATATATATATATATATATATATATATATATATATATATATATATATATATATATATATATATATATATATATATATATATATACTAATATTGTTTTAGAAAGAAATACAACTGATAGGCATATCGAATTCTTATGAGGCAAATACATGAAAAATCACTTATACAAATGTCGTTTTTGTCACTGAAAGGACAACGAATACAACCACAGTACTTTTGAGATCGAGGGAAGTCTTGGGTTATATATGGCCTAAAAAAAAAAAAAAAAAAAAAAAAAAAAAAAAAAAAAAAAAAAAAAAAAAGTTTATTCATTCAACCCCCTAATTGAGTTTAAGTTTTAGGTAAGTCCTCAACCCGGCCGAGGATAAAACCTCTTCACAGGGAAACTCTAGGACCTAGATCATATATAGCTTGAAAATACATTTAACAGTTTTTTCCATGGATGAGTTCCGCCTTTGGCTGAGCCCTTGCCTTTACAGGTAAGCCCTAAATTATCATTACAACTAATGAGGAAGTAAATTGGGCAGTATTGAAATAGCATGTCACCATGTGTTGTAGCTCCAGACCAAATGTGTAATTAATTTTAATGTCTGAATAAAATTAATACGTATGGTTGTTATTACATAGGGACTCGCTCGTTCATTGTACTATTGGTGTCCGTTTTTGTAATATTGACGTCCTGCAGTAATCATAAAGTAATAATATATATTCGCATTCCTGGCAACCCCTTTGAGAGAGAGATACGTAATACACTGACAAATCAAGGCATTCCTTCTGAAGAAGTCTTGATTAAGGAGCTTTATCGCACACCAAACTGGGTTTCCTTCGCAATAACGATATCGAAAGGATTTGAATATGTGCCTTACAAACTGAATCAATGGCCTACAGGCACAAGTGTCCAGCCATTTCGTGGGAGCAAACAATGGTCATACCAAAATAAACAGCAAAGAGCAAATGGAACAATCCCCTATATGCGAGACTACAGAAAGAGACACGATACAAACCTCTCTTATCGCCGTCCAAGCACAAGAGACTTCTCCTGGAGTGATGGCTCTTACAACCCTAGACACTCACCTAGGCATACAAACTTTGGGAAGGCCCGATCATACCACGGCACGTACTCAAACCAGCATTACACATCCAACGGCAGGTACAGACACCAGGATCCATGGGCTAACCCCAGAACACACTACAATGATGAATTCCCAGCAGAATCATACAGTCGAAACTACAACTATGACTATGGATACCACCCCAATGAAACATGGTAATACCTCGTCTCCTGCTGTTGCTGTTACTGCTGTCGATGTGAAAGTTACTTGTAAATATAATGATAGATTATCTGTCGTACATATAAATGCACAATCCCTGTTATCCCATATACTAGAAATTGAACATAAGCTTGTACAAGAAAATATTGATGTTCTTTGCATTAGCGAATCATGGCTGTATCCGTCAATTAATAATGCATTTATTAATATTCCTTCATATAATATTTATCGCTATGACAGTGGTAGAGGTGGAGGTGTATGTTTATATGTTAAAAATTATTTGAAGGCCACTGAACTAAATCTTGAAACTGAGAAGCACGAAGGAGTGGAAGATAAATGGATCTCTGTCCAACATAAAAAGTTTCCTTCTATTATCATAGGCTGCGTGTACCGCCACCCCAAAGCCTCGGTAACCTCCTTTAGCTATATTTTGGACGTTTTTAAGGAGATAATTTTAAAAAACAAACCAGTTTTTATATATGGCGATTTTAATGATGATCAACTAAAAAGAGAAAATAAAATGAGTAGACTTATTAAGAATTTAAATCTAGAACAGATTATAAATAAACCAACTAGAATCACTCCCACTTCAGTTTCCCAAATCGATCTAGTAATAACAAACTCCAAACATATGATAACTAAGTGTGACGTAATGCCAAGCCCTATAGCAGACCACGAGGAAATTGTAACGTCCCTAAATATTCGCAAACCAAAGAGACAACCAATCTTTAAAACATTCAGATGCTTAAGAAATTATTCACAAGAATTACTTTGTAGTTTACTTATGAATGAAGGTACATAAATTAAATGAAATTCTATATACCGATAATATAAATAAACAAGTAAGAATTTTAACCAGTGTCTTATCATCATGTATAGATCGATGTGCACCACTCGTGACAAGAGAAATATTTCGTCCCCCCGCTCCTTGGATAACAGATGACATAAAAAACATTATGAAAGAAAGAGACAAACTACAAAATGAAGTAAAACTACAAAGAGATAATATCCCTTTAAGAGAAAAGTTTACAGAGCATAAGAAACAAGTAAAATCATTATTAAGTAACAGTAAGAAACAGTATTACAAAAATGAATTTCAAAACGCTAAAGGCAATATCTCTGATACATGGAAAATTGCTAAAACCATGCTTTCCAATAACTGTAATAAAAGTAGTAACATATCAATTATACCCGATGAGGTAGATGTAAGTGCTAAAGCAGAAGAGTTCAATAATTTTTTCGCTGAAGTGGGGAAAAAAACCTTTGAAAAAACAAAAAAAGAAATAATAAATGAAATCAATAATAGTAATGGTGGTAATAATAATGATGATGGTAGTAGTAATAATAATAGAAATGTTGATAATGGTGTAAATAATAATGATGGTGGTAGTAATGGTAATGATAATAGTGATGATGGTAGCAATAATAATAATAATGTAAATTTGGAAGAACATAGTGCATTCAATAGAAGTACTGATGTCTTTAACCCTACTACAGTAGATTGTAATACAGTAATCTTAGTAATAAAAAATCTGAAAGACTCTAATGCATATGGATCAGATGGAATTTGTTTTCGTTTTATTAGAGATTCGTTATTTGTAATAGCTTATTATCTGACGGTAATAATCAATACTTCCATAGTTACCAATATCTACCCAGATTTATGGAAAAATCCCCATGTAATTCCTGGTTTTAAAAATGGAAATCCTGACGACGTCTCTAACTATAGACCAATCTCTTTACTACCAATTTTATCAAAGATACTTGAAAAGATTGTTGCAAATCAGTTAAGTGAGTTTCTTGAAAAAAATAAACTTATTGCAAAAAGTCAACACGGTTTCAGGCCAAAATTATCAACTGAAACTGCCTTATTGAAAATATCAGATGAAATATACAAAAATATAGATAATAAGAAAATATCATTGCTACTACTACTCGATCTTTCTAAAGCTTTTGATAGTGTAAACCATAGTATATTATTAGAAAAATGCAAAAAAATGAACATTGACCCAAGCTGGTTCGAGAACTATTTAAAAAACCGCTACCAGTCAGTCAGAATAAAAGATACAGTTTCAAGTTCCAAGAAGGTATTGTTTGGGGTCCCTCAGGGATCGATCCTAGGACCTATACTTTTTCTAATATATGTAAACGATCTAGTAAAATATTTACCTAACTGTTATGTCATTCAATATGCTGACGATACTCAAATCTTAATTGAAGGAGAAATTAATGATTTAGAAAATATTATTCGTAGAGCAGAAGAAATTTTGTATATGGCAAAACGTTACTTTCTAAAAAATGGTCTGTTACTTAATGAAACTAAAACCCAATCTATTCTTATCGGGATCCAGACAATTATTATCAGAAGTTGATGACAATCTTCATATAAATTTTAACGGTAATATCATTAAGCCAATGAACTCGGTAAAGAACCTAGGTGTCTATTTTGACCGTTACATGAATTTTGAAATGCATATAGATGAAATTTATAAAAAAGTAATGGGTACTCTAATATATCTAAATAGGGTAAAAGACTCATTTGAAACATCAACTCGTATAATAATTGTCCAGTCCTTAGCTATGAGTTTAATTAATTACTGTCTCAAAGTTTGGGGATGTACAAATAAGACTCAATTACAAAGAATACAAAAGTTACAAAACTTTGCAGCACGAGTGGCTGTTGGCAATGTAAGAAAATACGAGCACATCTCTCCTGTTTTAAAAGATCTAGAATGGATAAAGATTAGAGATAAATATGTTTTTGATATATGTACCTTTGTTTTTAATATACTAAGAAACAATATTCCTGATTGCTTGTATAATTTTTCTACAGTAAGCTCAGTTACCGGGTTAACTACCCCCGTCAAGGGGAAGATTTATTAGTACGAAGGTCTAAAACTGATATTGGCTCAAGAGATATAAACATTCGTGGACCTCATTTATATAATCAGCTTCCCAGAGAACTAAAAAATGCTGGTTCAGTGTATACTTTTAAATATAATCTTAAGAAGTTACTCTTAAAGGAAGATTTTACTTGTAAATTTTAATTGTACACCCATATTTGAATACCCAATGTATGTTGGAAATAAAGTATTATTATTATTATTATTATTATTATTATTACTTTTGTTTAATCAATTTTACCGTATTGTCTGGGTTATTTCTTTCTGGTGTAAAGACACGTTACTACCTTAATAGCTTACAATTATCATAAAAAGTCTTGGGCCAGCAAGTAATGTACTAAAGATTGAGATTGAGAAGTAGTTGTCGTTTTCGCCACAACAAAGTTTGATCTTGATAACCTAGCTCGAACGCTATGGATTTTATGTAACTTAGCGAAAATGAAGGTCTAAGAAAAAACTATCTTTCATCACATCTCACATACTACAGTTACATGGCTAATTAATATAGCTCTTTGTGGTTTTGTAATAATTCGAAGGCATACTAACTTTTACGCCAAACCTCACATTAGGTTTGGGTTTTGTAATTTTTTACATGTCTGGTTTGAAGTTGTAAAGATCAGTATGAGAAAACGTACGTCGGGCTGTCGTTAGGCATGCCTTTTCCACTTTCCGTAACATAACCGACTTAGTCAAACCTAACCTTACCTAATGTAACAGCATTTGCACCCCATTTTCCATCTGGGAACTTTGTATGATGGCAGTCTCTGTTTATTTGCTATTATGCACTGCCTCCTCTCTATTGGGTAGTTATTGAGGTGCGTTTTCTTCTGTTGTCGAAAAATCTGATGTTAATGCATTCAGTAATAATCATGAAATTACAGACATTTTGTAATTTATAGAAACTATTAAATAGAGACAAATATGGATCTGCTAACCAGATCTCCTGCTGATACAGTCATAATTTTACACAAAACCCTAAGGATTCTTTTAAAATTTGATGAAATTTAAGGTTAAGAAAAATTAATTTGGACAAGAGACCTCTTACATGGTTAATGACTTTAAGTATTAAAACAAAGTGAAGTAACAGTGGTTGCTGCATAAGCATACATTGATAATATATTGTAAATATATGGTAGTATTATACGGTCTTAATATAATCATTGTTTATCAGTGTAAAATGTTATAGGTCCCTCTTCTTGCTATAAAATTAAGGATGCATGATAATGAAAACTGTCAAATCTCAGAATGAGATGGAAATAGTTGTGACTGGGTCCCTTAAACTATAGTTACGTTCTTGCTAAGTAGTTTTGCATATCTTGTTATATTTCATATTTATCAGTTTATTTTTCCATTTGTATTGCCTTTTTATATTTACTTAATATCTACTAATGTTCGTATCTCCTTTAAGAAGTTCTTGTTTTCTAAGGACAGAGGTAGTTATGACTGTTCCTGAAATAACTTTTCACCTTAACAGTTTTGTCATTTTGCTGTCTTCACATTATCTGTACGTTTTCGGTCATCCATAAAATCTGGCAAGTAAATACATATACATGTACATGGCCTCATTCCCCCTTGCAAGATGGGTAGCCGAGCCAAGAAACACTCATTCACCACGATCCACACCTACCCCAACCACTCCTCTTAGTTCCTTGGGGATAAAGGGTCACCACATTTCCCTCCCTTCCATCCTGCTTGGGTCACTAACAAGGTAGATGGGCAAGGATATTCTACAATGAAGCCCGATATCTGAAGCTGGTTTAAACCCACCGCTTCATCACATGGCAACTCCCCTCACACCCGGCCATCACAGTTCACTGAGCTAGCAGGTGCGAGAAATCCCTTTGGTCTGTGTAACCTATGCACAATTTTCCTCCACTCATAATATCTCTTGCACACTCTCTTCCCTGCTCCCGTGACATTCCACGTGCATTCAGTGCTCTATTCACGCCAGCCATCCTTCTCATTCTAGGTCTCCCTTTTGATCTAACTCCAATCACTTCTGCACTCCACACATTCTTCACTATTCGTTCATCACTCATCCTTTACATATGTCCAAACAAACTCAACACTTTCTGATCTAGCCTATCCAACAGCTTCCTTCCAACACCTGTTCTCTGCCTAACTTTCTTATTTCTTACTCTAATGATTCTAGAAACACCAGTCATACTTCTCAAACACCTCATCTTCATTACATTTAACTTGTTCCTTTCATCCTCTCTTGAATTCCAAGTTTCTTCTCCATACAATGCTGTCAGCACAATCACACCTTTATATATCCCTCTCTTTGCAATCATTCACAAATATCTATTTCTCATTACACTTTTCAACCCATCTAGACATTTACTTGCTTCCCTCACTCTATGACTTACCTCTGCATCCACTCGTCCACTCCTTGATACATGTAACCCCAGATACTTAAAACTCTCAACTTCTTCCAGCAACTCCCCATTCGCTCCTACATTCAATCTGCCAACATTAACACTCCTCTTGCAGCTTATGACTTTACTTTTACCAATATTCACTTGCAACTTCCTTCGTTCACACACCCTAACAAACCCAGTCACCAAATGATTCAATTCATTCTCAGTATTAGCCACCAGTACAGTATCATCTGCAAATAGCAACTGATTTATTTTCCACAATCTTCCATACTCACCCACTAGTTTCAAGCCTCTGTCTAATACTATTCCATTTACTTTCCTTACCACTCCATCCATATACACATTAAACCACCATGGCGACATTACACAACCTTGACGTAACCCTACATTCACCTCAAACCAATCACTCATGCCATTCCAGACTCTTATGCATGCTCTGCTATTCATGTAAAAATTCTTCATCGCTTTTAGCAAACTTCCACTCATTCCATACAGTCGCAACACACTCCACAACACATCTCTATTAACCCTGTCATACATTTCTCTAAGTCCATAAAAACCCCAAAAAGTGTCTCTACCTTGCTCCAAGAACTTCTTACACGTCTGTCTTACCACAAACATCTGATCTACGCATCCTCTTCCTCTCCTGAACCCACATTGTTCTTCAACAATCAATCTCTCAATACCTTTACTAATTCTCTCTATTAGCACTTTTCCATATCACTCTTTTTTTTTTTTTTTTTTTTTTTTAGGATGGGACAGGATAGGAGAGGTAAAAAAGGGAGGGGATTAAGGATATAAGGGACTTGGAGGGAAAAGCACGAAAATTAAATAAAGTAAGAGAGGAAAAAGAGAGGGGCAGACCCTCGTGCTAAGTTTTGATCTGGAATTCAGATTCTAGATGAATTTTTGTATCACTCTTTCTTCTACTCTCAACTCCGATTTGCAGAGAGTATCTGAGTGGGACACTCAAAATTTAGTTAGATTCAATGCCTCCAAGACACAGTTTTTGGCTATCTCTTTATCTTCTTCTCCTGCTGATAACCCTATTATCTTCGAAACTAACGAAATTTACCCTCTTAATTCTATCAACATATTAGGAATCCATATAGCCTCTAACTTGTCTTGGAGGAATTACATAATCCAAATTTATAAATACTCATCCAAAAAATTGGGGGTTTTGTTTCGTTTTCGTCATTACTTTTCCTCTTTATAGTTACTTGAAATTTATAAAGGTCTTATCCGTCCCTGCTTAGAATACTGCTCACACATCTAGGGTACTTCTTCGTATACTTATCTCCTTGATAGGGTTGAATCTAAGGCAGTCAGACTCATTAATGATCCTTCTCTTACCTCTAATCTAGATTCTCACTCTCTTCGCTGTAAGGTATCTTCCCTTTCTCTTTTCTATTGCTACTACTTCCTTCGCTGCTCTGATGAGTTGGCGAGTTGCTTCCCTCTCCACTGCCGAGGCTGCGTAACACTCACCAAGCGGCCTTATCTCACAGGTACTGTGTGGAGATTTGTAGCTCACGGATTGGTCGGTGCAGCGACTGCTTCTTCCCATCTACCTCCAGACTCTGGAACTCTTCCTCCTTCTGTCTTTCCTAATTCTTATAACCTTTCATCCTTCAAAAAGCCGATCTATCGTCATCTCAGGGCCTAGTCCTCCATATCTCTGGGTCCTCTGTACTTTGACTGTTTTTTCTGTCTGTCGTTTTCCATTGTGTGACATTACCTCATCTCTGCCTTGTCCTAAACCTTTTTCTTTTCTTTCGTATTGGTATTTAATCATGCCCGGGCCTTTATTGATGAGGGCAGTTTTTGCCTGTCCCAGTGTCACACTCATAAAAAAAAAAACCTTACCAACTACACTCAACAAACTAATTCCACTAAAACTACTACACACACTTATATCCTCTCCCTTTGTAAAGTGAACCTGAACATGCACTCCTCAAATCAACTGGGACCATCCCTTTCCTGAAACATAAATCAACAACCTAACCATCCATTCTACTAATGCCTCCCCACCTTTTGACAAGCATTCAACATGACACAAATCTGTCTTTGGTGCTTTATGTGCTTTCATTGCTCTCAATGCCAAATGTACCTCATTTGTTATTTCTCTATCATTCTCATTACCTAACAATGGCATTCTCCATTCATTTCCCACAGCCACAATCTCTGCTTATCTATCATCTTCCTCATTTAGCAGTTCCTTAAAATATTCAGCCCATCTCTCTTTCACCTTTATTTCATCTACTGGCAATTGCCCATCTGCTCCTTTCACCCTTTACTCCCTTCCAGACTTACCTTTCCTCACTCTTTTCTCTTCCTTCCAATATATTGTTATATTCCTTTCAAAATTCTCAGACAAGCATCTACTCCACCTTACATCCGCTTCTCTCTTTGCCTCCCTCACCACGTGCTTCACTAACCTCCTCCTTGCACAATACCTTACTTATGCCTCTGCATTACCTACCTGCAACCATATCTCAAATGCTTGCTGCTTTTCGGCCACTGCATTACTCACCTGTTCATACCACATTTCGCTACCTTTCCTTTTACTTCCACCAGTTAGTCTCTTTCTGCACACTGCCTGGGCACACTTCATAACTTTCTCCCTGAAACAACCCCATTCTTCTTCCACTCCCTCCTCCACTTTCTCTTGCATTACTTTTCACACATTCCTCAGACTAGCCTTGTGCTCACTGTCTTTCTCTTTCTTATTCATATCACTCATTTTTAGCACCTCTCTTCCTCTCTTGCTTCTTCTCTTTTTCCACTTTCTCCCAATCTCACTCTACTTTCTTCTAAAAAATGATCAGATATTTTATCTATAGCTCCTCTCAGTACATTAACACCCAAATCTCTTCCAATCACCTTCCTGTCTGCCACAACATAATCCATTAATGCTCTGTCAACTACTCTACCATCATCTATTCTGACCCACATATACTTGTGCACATCCTTCTTTTCAAATACAGTATTAGCAATCAACATATCTCTCTCAATACACATTTTTATCATTATCTTTTCACTGTCATTCCTACCAGGTACTCCATACTTCCCAATTACACCATCTACTGGCTTATTCCCATCTGGCATTCAAGTCTCCCATCAACACCACATTCACATTCATTCCCAAGTTTTCCACACACTCGTTCATTTTCATCCAAAATTTTTCTCTTTCTTCCTCTTTTCTTTCACTGTCAGGGCCATATGCACTTACAAACGCCCAAACCTCTCATCCCAGTCTCATATTAGCAAGTAAATGAAATAATAAACTTATAAATATCACAATAAATAAGTAAATAGTATGATAAACGAACTTCACAGTAAAGAAAAAAATATCGCAATTAGCGGTAGTGATTTCAAGCCCTTGATGGGTGAAGTTAATAACACGAACTTCTAATGCCTTATGTCAAATAATTTTGATTAAGAGCCACGTTTTCTTTCTATCTTGCAGGTACGTGACACGATGACTGGAAATTGTCCCCCATGCATAATTGGATGTCTTATTTAAATCCGTCCAATTGTAGAAAAGGTAGGATTGTTGTCAAATACAGGTCCATAATAATAAGATATATAACATCAAATATTTTCGTATGCGTGTGATACCACTATTATATATGTCTGGTACAATAATATTTTCTTAACTATTGATAAATCTGAAAACGCTTGTAGCATTACAGCACAATTCATTAGTTACTGAAGGAATTGAGAACACACCACATTTTGCATTTTTAATCAGCTGTCGAGAGAAACTGAAAATGCGTATTAATTTCACTTTGTTTCCTCAGCTGTTGAGGAAACCCAGAATACCTGTTAATTTGAAGTTATTTTCTCCTCGCTTAAGGGAATCGAGAAATTGTTGTCACACCAATAATATCTGCAGCTGTTGGGGAACTGAGAAGTCGTGTCACATTATATCATATATATCCTCTACTCTTGAGGGTATCGAGAGGGTATTACTTCAAGCCATTTCCTTAGCTGTTGAGAAAATCGAGAATGCTTATCATACTAAGTGTAGCTCTTCAATTTCAAATGACAATGTGTGTCAAAGCTGGAAATTCGTGTCACGCTGATTTCTTCAATTTTATGAGAATAATAGATCGCCTAATTGATACGGTCGAGTAAGCTTTTGTATAAGCTGGAGATTGCTGCGTGCTTATGTTCTCATATTCAGCTGTTGACAGAAAAGTAATATATTAATGATAAAATACGTATGCGTGTTTGTTTAGGTGACTGTATATACATACCGTATGTGTTTAGGCTTAAAGCCCAAATATTAATAATTAATTATATTTCAGATCGCACGAAACATGACATAACTTTAAGCCTTAGCTGAGCACGAATTAGAGTTAAAAATATTATTAAAAGTTTGACATATGATAATATGAATATAGACTGTGTGTGTATGCCTATAGAAAAAGGGTGTAAATTAAAATTGACTCGACCTTAACATTCTTCCTCATTTGTTAAGGGACTTCAGAACTCATCTCAAACTGACTTTATTCCCTCGGCTGTTGAGTGAATACAGAACTCTATAACTTCAAATAATTTGCCAATTCATCTTCTTTCATTCTTTGGAATGTTAACTCATTGTCCTAGATTTGAGAAAACTTTAGGAGCCGGAGTTTATTTAAGCTTATTTTTTTCATATTTTTCCGCGAATATTGCGAAGAAAATAAAGAAAATTTGCGACGAATCGGCAAAGAATAAAAAGTTCAGTAAGAGGTAACCGGTAACAGATTTTTTTTTTTTTTCAAAAGGAGGAAGTAAATATGCTTTCAGAAAGATAATGTAGCATGATGATGTTAGAATACGAGTACATACGATTTATTTTTGGCTGTACCATTTTTTTTGTGTGAGTCAATATACCTGAAGAGGGGATTTGTTATTGAAGATCATGTTTGTAGCCTTTCAGTGCGTGTGGTTATCTTTAGGACCGAGGGGAAATTGGAGAATGCAAATCAAGTTAGAGTCGAATGTGTTAACTCAAAAGTTCGCAGATGTTGAGTCTCTCTCTCTCTCTCTCTCTCTCTCTCTCTCTCTCTCTCTCTCTCTCTCTCTCTCTCTCTCTCTCTCTCTCTCTCTCTCTCTCTCTCTCTCTCTCTCTATCTATCTATCTATCTATCTTTCATACACACAAGAAACAAATATATATACACGCATAACAATTTGCGCAACATTGAGAGGAAATCTACAGCATTAATAATCAGAAGCTAAGTAAAATACCTCAGTCTGCTGAGAGGGAGCAAGAGATTTGGTAGGAAAAGGGCATATTTTAAGTCACCATAAAGCTCAGTCTATGTATTGTAATGATATAAAAATTGTCTCACAATTTTAGAGACAGTTATAGTATTTCTTTCTTGTATGACGGTGTACCCCCGCACATGCCCACGTACTGGTGGACATACATACATACATACATACATACTTGTTAGTTTTTTCCGGTTTTACGTCACGGACTCCCTTCCCTACCAAGGGCTAAGACGGTTGCCTTCTTGCGTGGGACTTGTTTTGGCAGATGTAATCGTTACCCTGAGTGCATAAGTGCATGCCCTTGCTAACCTCAGACCGTGACGGGGCGCGAACCCTCGACCTAATGCCCCAGAGTCGCGGACGCTACCGCTTGAGCCACGGCGACTACTATATATATATATATATATATATATATATATATATATATATATATATATACACATATATATACACACATATTTATTATGTATATATATATATATATATATATATATATATATATATATATATATATATATATATATATATATATATATATATATATATATATATGTGTTTTGTGTGTGTGTGTGTGTGTGTGTGTGTGTGTGTGTGTGTGTGTGTGTGTATAGAGTAGAGAGAGATAGATAAATAGATAGATAGATAGATAGATAGATGAGAGAGAGAGAGAGAGAGAGAGAGAGAGAGAGAGAGAGAGAGAGAGAGAGAGAGAGAGAGAGAGAGAGAGAGAGAGAGAGAGAGTAGAATACTTCCTCCGTGTTCTCCTGCGTGTCGTAAGAATCGACTAAATGGCGCGGAGCGAGTGGACTGGGAATCCCCCTCTGTATTTTCTCCTCCCTCAGAGTCAGAGTATTTTGCCTTGACTCAGCACTTCCCATTATAGGGGAAATATTGTCTCTTGTGTGTGTGTGTATATATATATATATATATAATATATATATATATATATATATATATATATATATATATATATATATATATATATATATATATATATATATCATATCATAATTAATTTATTTATTTTTGGTTCTTTCTCACCCTCGGTCTTTTGAAGTTGATAGGAAAAGAAGAAGTTGGAAGATGCCTTGAAATGATAGTGTCAGCCCTCCTCGTCAAATATGATGTGACCTACAGTATGCTTTCGTTATACGTATTTGACTCTTCATTTTTATATGTGACGGTGAGCAAGCACAAGCAGTATACAACGCGTTTGTACCTTGCTTGACATGTTATGGATATTTACATGTATTTTATTTCTCTATCCTTATTTTCTATATTTTCTCATTCTAATTCATTTTTATTATTTTCTGTTCATTTCTTTAAATATTAATATCGTTTTCATTTGCCCTCTTTTATTTTTATCTTTTTTTTTTCTTGGTATGGTCTTGTTTTTCTTTGCATATTCATGGTATTTGAATTTATGGTTTTATATCTTAAGTGGTTAATTATAGTGGGTTCATTGATTATTTGATCTTTTTCACGGAGAGTGTTTGTCTCTCTATGATATTTTATTAATGTTTAAATATTTATTTACATTTTTAATGCTCTTATTTTTCTAAAGCATGAGAAATATCACTCAAACGGAAACTAGTGGGATCATAATATATTTTCATCCGCGTTTATAAGTTTTTCATTAAAACATTAATGTAAATACCATTCCGATAATCAAGAGGGCATGTTCATGGTTTATATATATATATATATATATATATATATATATATATATATATATATATATATATATATATATATATATATATATATATTCATTGCATTTTATCTACATTTCTGTACATAAATTTGTTTATGCAGTAAGACATTGCGTTAAAGTCCAGCTCTCTCTCTCTCTCTCCTCTCTCTCTCTCTCTCTCTCTCTCTCTCTCTCTCTCTCTCTCTCTCTCTCTCTCTCTCTCTCTCTCTCTCTCTCGAATCCTGAAGTCGTAGAAGTAATGTGATAGCTCACTGATAGCACTTATCATATTTGTCATTAGCAATACTTTTAATTATAAATATCAAAAGTTCTATGAATACAGGTATTCATTTCGGACAGCAATATTACGAATATATTCAAATTGTGATATGAATACCTTATATAAATGCAAGGGCCATATTCCCCTTTATAAACAGAGTGTCCTAGGCAAAGTAATGCCTTGAGTGTTTTTGGGAGGAAATACTAAAATGGGGATTCCTAGTCCCCTTTCTTCTCTCCATTTAGTTGACTTTTAATACATGCAGAGGAGCACGGAGGCGGTATTCTTGTCCCTTACCCCATGGGTAAAAGAGGGAAATGCGAAGTAAGAGTGAATGAGACTGAATTAGGAGGAGTCGAGGTCTCGCAACTCCTCACTTTTTTTTTATGATTGTGACACCTGGACGGGAAAAAAAATCCTGTCCTCATCGAGCCTGGACATGAAGAAAACAAAAGTAAAGAGAAAGAGAGATGGGGAGTGTTGTGACTTGACAGATGTGAAGGGATAATAAGAGATGTGCAACGAATATCCAAGAATATTCTGTGTTGATGTAGGCATAGAAAAAGAACCGTAACTAAAGGAAGACTTAACGTCGAACTATCCTTGGCAGTCCTATTCAAGTCCGAAAGACCCTTCAGCTGTAGTATCACTCGGGCGGCTGGTGACATGGTTTAAAATGAGAGACCGCAGAATGAAGATCCCCCCCCCCAGGGATTTATAGAAAATAGAAAACCAAAAGTACTAAGTCGCGACTCTGTAAGTAAACTAACAAATATCTTATTTTATGTTGATTACTGGTGAAATTGTAAGAAAGTTCCGGTTCTAGGTAGAGTGAGAAAGCGGAAATTGTAGTGAAAGAGAGAAAAAGAAAATAAACTATGAGAGGCATAAGCCACTCAGTTGCCCACTTGGATATAAATTAGTCAATTTCAAGAAGGAAAAAGAGAAAAGGTTTGAAAAGTAAAAGAGAAAGAGAGAGTAATTTATGGGAAAGAGAGAGACCGCCAAGCACCTCACTTGATATGAACCCCCCATTTCCAAGAAAGAGAGAAGAAATTGCAGAGTAAAAGAGAGAATGGACTAAGGAATGGCATAATCCAATCAGCTACCCACTTGGATTGAATCTAACCATCTTCCAAGATGGAAAGAGGAAAACGATGAGCCAGAGAGAATGAACTGTGAGGGGCGGAGGTTGCTCAGCCTCTCACTTGGGTTGAACACACCGAATTCCAAGGAGAAAGTGCAAAATGAGAGATAGAAAGAATGAACATGGAGGTCAGAGACCAATCAGCTCCACACTTGGATGGAATCCACTTAATTCCGATGAATATACTTTTATACTTCAGATCCAGTTGCTGAGATCATGACCGCGGGAATGGAGGCGTACATCCCCTCATCTACAGAGACTTTCTCTCCCCCTAAACCTTGGTTTGACCGTGCCTGCTCCATGGGCACACCGATCTTACCGAGCCTCTCCTTCCGATTTAACTCGCTCTGCTTTTATTGTAGCTAGGAATCGCTGTACTGCTCAGATTCGAAGGTCTAAGGCTTCCTTCATAAGAAGGAAAATTGATGACCTTAACTCCTCTCCCACTGACAAATGCTTCTGGTCCTTAGCCAAAAACCTCTCCAAATACTTCTGTAAGTCAAACTTTCTCCCTCTCATTCGTTCTGATGGTTCTATAGCTTGCTCCTCCACTGACAAAGCCACTCTCTTTGGCTCTTTTATAAACGATTCCATCGCACCTGTTCCTCAATATTTACCCCCTATGCCCTCCCTTATCCTTTCTTCACGCAAAGTTCATAAGGTTCTTCGCTCGCTAAAGACGAACAAGGCATCTGCTCCCGATGGTATCCCTGCAAGGTTCCTTAAGGAGTTTGCAGAGGGACTGGCTCCCATGCTTTGCCGTCTTTTTTGCCTCATTCTGTCAACCAGTATCTATCCTTCATCTTGGAAGCATGCTCTAGTTCAAGCTGTTCCTGAGAAGGGTGACCGCTCTATTCCTTCAAACTACCGAGCTATTGCCCTAACCTCCTCTATTGCTAAAGTTTTCAAAACTTTGCTCAATGCTCACTTCTTGAAATGCCTTGACTCTAACTCACTTATCTCCGATCACCAGTACTGCTTCCGCAAGGCAAGATCCACAGGTGATCTCTTGTCCTATCTTACACATGTATGGTCATCTTCTCTGAGGAACTATGGGGAATCCTTTGTCGTCGCCCTTGATACCTCTAAGGCTTTTGAGAGAGTCTGGGACAAAGCTCTGTTGGCCAATCTCCCTGCCTATGGCTTTACCTTTTCTTTCTGTTCTCTGATTTCCAGTTTTCTTTCTGAGCTTTTTATATCTTTAGTTGTTGATGGTGTTACATCTAGCCCTTTCTCTGTTACCAGTGGTGTTCCAAAGGGCTCTGTTCTTTCACCTACTCTGTTCCTTCTCTTCATCAATGATCTTCTACAATCCCCATCTTCCTTTCTCCATCATGCCTTTGCTGATAATTCTACCCTTCACATTTCCTCTGCCTTTTCTTCTCAACCTTCATCTGCTACTCGTAATCAGTCTCGTATCACTCTTTCTTCTACTCTCAACTCTGATTTGCAGAGAGTATCTGAGTAGGGCACTCAAAATTTAGTTAAAGTCAATGCCTCCAAGGCACATTTTCTGGCTATCTCTTTATCTTCTTCTCCTCCTGATAACACTATTGTCTTCGAAACTAAAGAAATTTATCCTCTTAATTCTATCAACATATTAGGAATCTAACTTGTCTTGGAGGAATCATAAACCCAAATTTCTTAATCTTCATCCAAAATATTGGGAGTTTTGTTTCATTTCCGTCATTGCTTTTCCTCTTTACAGTTACTTAAAATTTATAAAAGCCTTATCCATCCCTGCTTAGAATACTGCTCACACATCTGGGGTGCTTCTTCTTATACTTATCTCCTTGATAGGGTTAAATCTAAGGCAGTCAGACTCATTTATGATTATTCTCTTGCTTCTAATCTGGATTCTCCTTCTCTTCACCGTAAGGTATCTTACCTTTCTCTTTTCTATCGCTACTACTTCCATCGCTACTCTGATGACTTGCGATTTGTATCCCTCCCCCACTGTCGAGGCTGCGTAACACTTGCCAAACAGCCTCATCTCACAGGGACTTTGTGGAGATTTGTAGCTCGCGGATTGGTTGGTGCAGCGACTGCTTCATTCCATCTACCTCCAGACTCTGGAACTCTCTTCCTCCCTCTGTCTTTCCTAATTCTTATGACATTTCATCTTTCAAAAAGCAGATCTATCGTCATCTCAGTGCCCATTCCTCCATATCTCTGGGTCCTCCGTACTTTCACTGTTTTTTCTGTCTGTCATTTTCCTTTGTGTGACATTACCTTATCTCGGCCTTGTCCATAACCTTTTTCTTTTCATTCGTCATGGTATTTTCTCGTGCCCGGGCCTTTATTGATGAGGGCAGTTTTTGCCTGTCTCGGTGTCACACTCATAAAAAAAAGACAAACATTTTATTAGTCTTAATAAATATGAATTTATTATGTTCATTTTATGTAAGCTGATATTTGAGCAGTTTTGTATATTAGATATTCGATTTAGGCTAGTTTGCTCTTCTCAGAGCCTGAGTTCTCTTAGGACACTGCTTCACCTCAGACTCCACATACTCTGGAATGCTTAAGTCACACCATTTCGATCTCCTCATCTCCTTAATTTGGCGAAGATAAACTGTACGAGTCACCCAAGGGAGTCAAGCTAGTGACACTTGATGGTAACCTGGTGCCATAACTATTTATCTACTGAATGCTCTCTGTAATAGCAAATTCAGTTGAGAAGGCCACTATTAGCAAGGCCTGAATCCTGCTTTTATAGGATGGAAAAATCTTTGTGTCAGCTGTAGAAAACGCACCTTGAAACTACCAAGTAGAGAAGCTTTGTATACTGGTAAATATTTGAGGGTAGTTTAAGGGTTGACCTCCCCAGTTAGGAAATTGGAGTGTGACTTGTTAAAGTATTACATTAGGTTAGTGAAACTGGAGAAAGCGCATCTAATGACAGCCAGAGGTGCGTTGTCTCCGGTTGGATCAAAATCCTTTATGGAGGCTGACTGAATTTTTGCACTTTATTTATAATTCGGTTGAGGAGTTTTCAATAATGTGGCGTGTGTGCGTGTGTGTTTTCACAGTATAACAATTCGTGCTAAGATTTCAATATTTTCTCTCTGTGATATATATATATATATATATATATATATATATATATATATATATATATTATATATATATATATATATATATATATATATATATATATATTATATGAATCATATATTACCCTTGACCGGGACTCGAACATAAGACACATAATTACTGTGCTAAGGTGATATCAACTACACAACCGAAGGTCTAAAGGAGAAGCAAACCTTACATCTTAACTGCTATACTAGGAATGAATGCATTGTATCTGAATGCCTTTTTGTTTATATTACAGCTTCTCCAAACCTCGCTCTTGGCTTTGTTTTTCACATTTAATTCAATTCTCAGCTATATAGACATTAATAATAATCAAATAAACATATTAAAATATTTGAAAACATGAAGCACAATTTACTTTTGACCGGAACTCGAACCTAGGACTTATAATTACTGTGCCAAGGTGCTATCAACTAAACCACTGAAATTCTAAAAGAGAAGCAAAGCTTACAGCTTAACTACTATAGTAGGAATAAATGCAGTCTCTCTGAATGCCTTTTTGTTGATATTATAGCTTCCCCTAACCTCACTCGTGGCTCGTTTTTCGCATTTAATTCAAATCCCAGTTAAATAGCCATTAATAAAAAGCAAATAACACATTAACATATGCAAAAACATAAATCATATTTTACCCCCGACCGGGACTCGAACGTAACACACATAATTACTGTGCCAAGGTGCTGTTGACTACACCATTGAAGGTCTAAAGGAGAAGCAAAGCTTACAGCTTATCTGCTATACTAGAAATGAACGCATTGTATCTGAATGCCTTTTTGTTCATATTACATCTTCTATTAACCTCAATCGTGGCTTTGTTTTTCGCATTTAATTGAAATTCCACCTATATAGGCATTAATAATAATTAGATAAGCACATTAACATATGTGAAAACATGAAACATATTTTAACACTGAATGGGACTCGAACCTAAGACACATAATTACTGTGCTAAGGTGCTATCAACTACACCACTGAAGGTGTAAAGGAGACACAAAGCTTACAACTTAACTGCTATCCTAGGAATGAACACATTCTCTCTGAAAGCCTTTTTGATCATATTAAGTTTCTCCTAACCTCACTCGTGGCTTCGTTTTTTGCATATAATTCAAGTCCTAGCTATATAGGCATTAATAATAATCAAATAAACAGATTAACATATGTGAAAACATAAATATATTTTACTCCTGACCGGGACTTGATCCTAAGACACATAATTACTGTGCCAAGGTGCTATCAACTACACCCCTAAAGGTGTAAAGAAGAAGCAAAGCTTTCAGCTTAACTGCTATACTAGGAATGAACGCATTGTATCTGAATGCATCTTTGTTCATATTACAGCTTCTCATAACCTCACTCGTGGCTTTTTTTTCATTCAAATCCCAGCAATATTGGCATTAATAATAATCAAATAAACACATTAACATATGTGGTGGCGGGCACAGCATCAAAGAATAGCCCCAACGTATTCCCTGCGTGTTGTAAGAGGCGACTAAAAGTGGATGGGGCGGGGGGACTTGGAATCCCCCCTTGTATTAACTTCCTGCGAGACGTCAAAGAAGAAGGGGAGTAGAGGGGAGAATAACTTCTCCCCAAACTCTAGTTTTGGGGTGTCTAAATGTGCGTGGTTGTAGTACGATAGAGAGCAAAAGAGGTGAGATTGGATATATGTTTGGTAGGAGGAGGATGGATGTATTGGCATTGTGTGAGACGAAGATGAAAGGAAAAGGAGAAGTGGCATTTGGTGATGTGACAGGTAGGGTGTCTGGGGTTGAATGGGGGAGAGCGAGAGAAGGTATGGCATTATTGCTGAGTGAATGGATGGTAAATAAGGTAGTGGAATGGAAAGAAGTGTCATCTAGGCTGATGTGGGTGAGGGCTAGGATAGGTAGGGAATGTTGGGCTTTTGTTAGTGCGTATGGGCCAGGATGTGAGAGAAGTGAGGAAGAGCGGGATGAATTCTGGAATGAGTTAACTAGATGTGTGGATGGTCTGAGTAGAAGGAACTATGTAGTTGTGTTGGGTGACTTGAATGCCAGAGTGGGTGATTGAGAGATAGGAAGTGTTGTAGGAAAGTATGGGGTACCAGGTGGGAATGAGAGTGGCGAGAAACTGTTAGATATGTGTGTGGAGCAAGAGTTGGTGATAGGTAATAGTTTTTTCAAGAAAAAGTTAATAAATAAGTATACATGGATGAGAGTGGCTAATGGAAGAGTGAAAGAAAGAGCATTGATGGATTATGTGTTGGTAGCAAAGAGCATGATTGGTAGAGTGAAAGATGTGCATGCATTTAGGGGTGTGGCTGCTGGGATGTCTGATTATTTGTTTGTTGAAGCAAAAGTGGTAGTAGCAAAAGAGTGGGGAAATAGTGTGGGGGGATGTAGAAGGGAAATAGTGAAGGTGGAAGAGTTGAAAAAGCCAGAGAAGAGACAGGAATATCAGGACAGGTTGAGAGTGGCATATGACATGGTGCAAGAAAGAGAAGTTGGGGAGTTAGGGGAGGAATGGGGGTTGATGAAAGAATGTTTTGTGGGACATGCAAGTGATGTGTGTGGAAAGAGGTTTGTTGGAGATGGCATGAGGAGGGGCAGCGAGTGGTGGAATGAAGGGGTGAAAATGAAGGTGGAAGAGAAAAAGAGGGCTTTTGAGGAATGGCTGCAGTGTAAAAGTAGGGAGAAGTATGAAAGATATAGGGAGAAAAATGTGGAAACCAAGCGGAAGGTAGAGGAAGAGAAGAGGTTGGCAAATGTTAGGTGGGGACAGGATTTTAGTAGGTCATATGAGGAGAATAAAAAGAAGTTTTGGAAAGAAGTGAAAAGAGTAAGGAAGGGTGGATCGAGGATGGAAGAGACAGTGAAAGATGTGAATGGACAGATATTAAGAGGGAACGATGCTAGGAAAAGATGGGCAGAATATTTTGAGTGGTTGCTGAATGTTGAGGAAGATAGAGAGGCAGCTATAGTGGCAGTGGAGGGTATCCAAGAGCCAGTAATGGGAGATGAAAACGAGAGAGAGATTACAAGAGAGGAGGTGAAAAGGGCATTGTATGAAGCGAAAGCAGGTAAAGCACCTGGAATGGTTGGTGTGAGAGCGGAGATGTTGAAAGAAGGGGGTGTGACTGCATTGGAATGGTTAGTGAGAGTGTTTAAAATATGCTTTATGTTGTCAATGGTGCCAGTGGAATGGGTGATTGCCTGTATAGTGCCCCTATACAAAGGAAAGGGAGACGTGTATGAATGCAGTAATTTTAGGGGTATAAGTTTGTTGAGTGTGGTAGGAAAAGTGTATGGTAGGATACTGGTTAATAGGATTAGGGATAAGACAGAATATGTGATCGCAGAAGTGCAGAGTGAGTTTTAGGAGAGGTAGAGGTTGTATAGATCAGATTTTTATAGTTAGGCAGTTATGTGAGAAATATTCAGCAAAGGGTTAGGATGTGTATTTTGCATTTTTGGATCTTGAGAAAGCGTATGATAGAGTTGATAGAGAGGCTATGTGGAATGTTTTGAGATTATATGGAATTCATGGTAAATTGTCGCATGCAGTGAAGAGTTTGTATGAGGGCAGTAGAGCTTGTGTTAGGGTAGGGAATGAAGTGAGTGAGTGGTTTCCAGTGAGTATGGGACTGAGACAGGGATGTGTGATGTCACCATGGCTCTTCAGTTTGTATATTAATGGAGTTGTAAGAGAGGTGAATGAGCGAGTGCGTGGTTGAGGTTTGAGAATGGTAGATGGGGATGATAACGAGTGGGAGCTGAATCAGTAGCTGTTTGCAGATGATACTGTAGTGGTGGCAGATTCAGAGGAAAAGCTGTGTCAGTTAGTGTCAGAATTTGGAATGGTGTGTGAGAGAAGGAATTTGCGAGTGAATGTGGGAAAGAGTAAGGTTATGAGGTGTAGAAGAAATGAGGATGGTGTTGGATTGAATGTTATGTTGAATGGAGCGACACTTGAGGAAGTTAATCAGTTTAAATATTTAGGCTCGGTTATAGCTTCAAATGGTGGAGTGGAAGCAGATGTGTGTCACAGAGTGAATGAAGGATGTAAAGTGTTGGGTGCATTAAAAGGAGTGATGAAGAATAGAGTGTTGGAAATGAATGTTAAGAAAGTTTTGTATGAGAAAGTGGTTGTGCCAACTGTGATGTATGGATCAGAGTTATGGGGTATGAAAGTAAGTGAGAGACGGAAACTAAATGTGTTTGAGATGAAATGCCTGATGAGTATGATTGGTGTCTCTCGATTGGATAGGGTTAGGAATGAAGTGGTGAGAGCAAGAACGGGTGTGAGGAGAGAAATTGCAGCCAGAGTAGATATGAATGTTCTGAGATGGTTTGGCCATGTGGAAAGGATGGATGATGAAAGATTGCTGAAAAAGGTGATGAATGCGAGAGTTGATGGGAGAAATGCTAGAGGGAGGCCTAGGTTTGGATGGATGGATGGAGTAAGGAGAGCCCTGAATGATAGGAGGATGGATGTGAGGGAAGCAAGTGAGCGTGCTAGGAATAGGAATGAGTGGCGAGCGATTGTGATGCAGCTCTGATGGGCATCTGCTGTTACCACGGGGCTGCATCTTACAGAGATAGCCCTATGGTAGGGGCAGTAGGAGGAGTAGGCAGTTGTGAAGCGACACAGGTTGTGGAAGAGCCGGGAGGATGGGCTGTGGCACTCCAGCAGTACCATCTGAACGGTCGCTAGCTCCCTCGTCATTGCCCATAGAGCAAAGTAATCCCCTTATTGTTTTCTTGATGTCGGCTACCCCCCAATTAAAGGGGGAAACAGCCAAGGTAGATAGCTAGATAGATGAATCATATTTGGCCCCTGACCGGGACTCGAACATAAGCACATAATTACTGTGCCAAGGTGCTATCAACTACACCACTGATGATCTAAAGGAAACGCAAAGCTTACAGCTTAACTGCTATACTATGAAAGAACGCATTATATCTGAATCCCTTCTTGTTCATATTACAGCTTCTCCTAACCTCACTCGTGGCTTTGTTTTTCACATTTAATTCAAATCCCAGCTATATATTAACAGTAATCAAATAAACACATCAACATATGCGAAAACATGAATCATAATTCATCCCTGACCGGGACTCGAACATAAGACACATAATTACTGTGCCAAGGTGCTATCAACTACACCAGTGAAGGTCTAAAGAGAAGCAAAGCTTACAGCTTAACTGCTATGCTAGGAATGAACTTGCCATCTATCTTCAATATGGGAAAGACACCCACACCTCTAAACTGTAGGCCTCTTTCACTGACGTTCATTGTTTGCAAAGTTTTGGAGAAACTTCTGGAGTCCTTCAATTTTTTGTCAGTGAAACAGCATGGGTTTAGAGAAGGCAGCCCCACGCTAATATATGCACTCGAATTTTATGATGAGGTAAGCTTAATATTACAGGCAAGAGAGGACTAGGCAGACTGAATGTACTGAGATATTCGGAAGGTATATGTGATACAATCCCAACTGGGAGACTTATCACGAGGCTGCAAATAATGGCAAGAATAGGTGGAAATATTTTGGAGTGGACAAAAACTTATTTCGAAGGAAGAGAGCAATAGATCAGGGTAAGACATACAGTGTCAATTGGCTAAACAGACTCAGTGCTTTAAAATGTAAAATAATGAGAAGGAGCATGAGAAAAAGAAGGTCCATGGTTGGTTGAGTTTTCAATAGAAGGAGAGGATCTTCAAGAAGGACGGCCTTCATGCCTATGGACAAGGTAATGTTTAGAAAGATTTATATGACTTATGAGAGGCTTAGACTTAAATATGTAGCCCCTTTCTGGAATTCTCATTTGAAGAAAGAATATGAATAAATTGGAGAAAGTTCAAAGACATACTATCAAGCTGCTGACAGAGATACGTAATTGCGGTTATGAGGAAAGGGTGAAGGAGTCAAACTTACCATCACCGAGGGTAAAACAAAGAGGGGGATATGGTAACGGCTTAAAATTCCTTCATGATTACGGAGTGGCTACTGATAAGTATGGTTCTAGAACTATAACTTTATTTGCAGGATGTAAGGAAGTTTTTTTATTTTTTTTATTTTAATGATAAAATAGCTGATAATCGGAAACCTCTAACTGAGGAAAACGTAAATGCTCAGTGCCTCCATGGCTTTAAGGAGAGATATAGCGAGTGTCACCTGAGTAGAAAAAATTAAATCGACCAAAAGAGATGGGGAGTTACGAGCTTAGAAACCTTTACCCGTGAGCACGACAAGGTAAACACAATTTGGGCCTGTTCACGCAGGGCGTTTTTAATCCTGCAGTTGGAAGGCGCTGTAGCATTTTCAATGTTTATTTATGGAATCGTTCACACATAACCGCGGCGGTTTCCAAACCGCCGTGGTGGTGAGATCCTCCTCGCTTACATATACGCGCGGTTTGCAGGCACGTCGAGATACATACAAATGAATGTCATCGTTCACACAGAACGGCAAAACTCGTGTTTTGAGGCCAGCAGGTTCCATCATTGGCTGTATTCCAGCCAATGAGAAAAGAGACTCTGCATTACCATAGCAACCCTGGCCGCCACGTGGACTGATCCCCGTAATGAGTCACACACACACACACACACCATTGCATCGCTGGCTGCTCGGTGGCTGCTGCGATCCAAAACGCTTCGTGGGACTGATTACAGTGTTAAACGTAACGGTAGCTGCCTCGGTTAAAACCATCCGCTGTGAACAGGCCCTTAGGGTTTAATTACACACACACACACATGCTCCGATTATTGGCTGTTTGCAATGCACTCAATATCCTACAGATATGCGCGGTTTTATAACCAAAGCAATTTTCCATTACTTATTACGTCATCACTGAATATCGATTTTCATTCTCCTTTTTCTTAACACATTGTGGTATGTTCAAATATCTATATATGTATCTTGGTATTTTGTTAGAACATGCCTTAGGTTATGAGAAGGATTTTTTTTTTTTTTTAAGAGTGTAACACCGGGACAGGCAAAAACTGCCCTCATCAACAAAGGCCCGGACACGAGAAAATACCAAGACGAAGGAAAAGAAAAAGGTTAAGGGCAAGGCAGAGAGGAGGCAATGTCACACAAAGGAAAACGACAGACAGAAAAAACAGTCAAAGTAAAGAGGACCCAGAGATATGGAGGACTAGGCTCTGAGATGACGATAGATCTGCTTTTTGAAGGATGAAAGGTCATAAGAATTAGAAAAGACAGAAGGAGGAAGAGAGTTCCAGAGTCTGGAGGTAGATGGGAAGAAGCAGTCGCTGCACCGACCAATCCGCGAGCTACAAATCTCCACACAGTACCTGTGAGATGAGGCCGCTTGGCGAGTGTTACGCGGCCTCGGCAGTGGAGGAGGGATGCAACTCACCAACTCATCAGAGCAGCGATGGAAGTAGTAGCGATAGAAAAGCGAAAGGGAAGATACCTTACGGCGAAGAGAGAGAAAATCCAGGTTAGAAGTAAGAGAAGGATCATTAATGAGTCTGACTGCCTTAGATTCAACCCTATCAAGAAGATAAGTAAAGGAAGAAGCACCCCAGATGTGTGAGCAGTATTCTAAGCAGGAGCAGATAAGACCTTTGTAAATTTTAAGTAACTGCAATGAGGAAAAGTAATAACAAAAAGTAAACAAAACCCCCAAGTTTTTGGATGAAGATTTAGAAATTTGGATTATGTGATTCCTCCAAGACAAGTTAGAGGCTATATGGATTCCTAATATATTGATAGAGTTAAGAGGGTAAATTTCATTAGTTTCGAAGACAATAGGGTTATCAGCAGGAGAAGAAGATAAAGAGATAGCCAGAAACTGTGTCTTGGAGGCATTGAATTTAACTAAATTTTGAGTGCCCCATTCAGATACTCTCTGCAAATCAAAGTTGAGAGTAGAAGAAAGAGTGATACGAGATTGATTACGAGTAACAGATGAAGGTTGTGAAGAAAAGGCAGAGGAAAAGTGAAGGGTAGAATCATTGGCAAAGGCATGACGGAGAGAGGAAGATGGGGATTGTAGAAGATCATTGATGAAGAGAAGAAAGAGAGTAGGTGAAAGAACAGAGCCCTGTGTAACACCACTGGAAACAGAGAAAGGGCTAGATGTCGCGCCATCAACAAGTACAGATATAGAACGGTCAGTAAGAAAACTGGAAATCAGAGAACAGAAAGAAGGGGTAAAGCCATAGGCAGGGAGTTTGGAAAACAGAGCCTTGTGCCAGACTCTGGCAAAAGCCTTAGAGATATCAAGGGCGACAACAAAGGATTCCCCATAGTTCCTCAGAGAAGATGATCATACATGAGTAAGATAGGACAGGAGATCACCAGTGGATCTTGCCTTGCAGAAGCCGTACTGGTGATCGGAGATAAGTGAGTTAGATTCAAGGCATTTCAAGAAGAGAGCATTGAGCAAAGTTTCGAAAACTTTAGCAATAGAGGAGGTTAGAGCAATAGGTCGGTAGTTAGAAGGAATAGAGCGGTCACCCTTCTTAGGAACAGGTTGAACTAGAGCATGCTTCCAAGATGAAGGATAGATACTGGTTGACAGAATGAGGCGAAAAAGACGGCAAAGCACGGGAGCCAGTTCATCTGCAAACTCCTTAAGGAACCTTGCAGGGATACCATCGGGACCAGATGCCTTGTTTGTCTTTAGTGAGCGAAGAACCTTATGAACTTTGCGTGAAGAAAGGATAAGGGAGGGAATAGGGTTAGAGAGGGGAAAAGATTGAGGAACAGGTGCGCTGGAATCGTTGATAGAAGAGTTGGCAGAAAAATGAGAGCCAAAGAGAGTGGCTTTGTCAGTGGGAGAGCAAGCTATAGAACCATCAGAACGAATGAGAGGGGGAAAGCTTGAGTTACAGAAGTTTTTGGAGAGGTTTTTGGCTAAGGACCAGAAGCATTTGTCAGTGGGAGAGGAGTCAAGGTCATCAACTTTTCTTCTTATAAAGGAAGCCTTAGACCCTCGAATCTGAGCTGTACAGCGATCCCTAGCTATAATAAAAGCAGAGCGAGTTAAATCGGAAGGAGAGGCTTGGTAAGATCGGTGAGCCTGATTCCTAGCCTGGATAGCCATGGAGCAGGCACGGTCAAACCAATGTTTAGGTGGAGAGAAAGTTTTTGTAGAAGAGGGGATGTATGCCTCCATTCCCACGGTCATGATCTCGGCAACTTTTACAGCTACCCGATCAGGGTTGCGGGACCGAAAGCAGTAGTCATCCCATGGGAAGTCAAAGAGAAAGTTACGCAAATTTTCATATTGGGTTCGCACGAAGTGCCAAAGGCGGCGTTGAGTAGGAGGGATTGGTGTTTGGGAGCAAAAATGGAAGAGACAGAGATCATGGAGTGGTCAGATTTATGAAGAGGGGAACAAACAAAAAAACCAACAAACTTTATTTCCATTTCATTATACAATGGGTATTCGTCAGCCGGGGCAAGCCCCAACCCCTCACTGTGGTGTCCAACCACAGCAGTTCCTGCCAGTAAACAGCTTAAACTCTCGGTCTTGGACGGGAACTGATCTTTCGACCTCGTGAATGTGAAGCCAGCACGTAGTTTGAAGGGTTAGAAGTAAAAAATAGGTCAAGAGTGTTTGCAGCATGTTCGTGACGATCAGGAACGCGAGTAGGATGTTGATAATTTGCTCCAGATCATGAGTAATAGAGAAAGCAAGAGCCTCGCTTCCTCCCACAGCAGTGTGAGAAGAATGAAGCCACTCACTGTGGTGTACATTGAAGTCTCCAATGTAGAGAACTTCGGCATGTGGGTGAGAAGATAGCAAGGACTCATGGCACGAGGAGAGATATTCAAAGAAAGACACAAACTCTGTGGAGTTTGGAGAACAGTAGCAGAAGCAAAGGATGATAGTGGTAGTGGAGAGATAGACTTTTAGCCAGAGAACTTCAAAGTCAGGAGATTCAAGGTCCATGAGCCTCACAGTAGGAGTGTTAATGTTGCAGTAGGCACAGACCCCACCTTTGGAACGAAAACGAGTATACAGATTATAGTGGGAGATTTGGAAAGGGTCAGTGGAAGCATGTATAGACAACTGGGTCTCAGATAGGAGGAGGAGGTTAGGGAGGAAAGTGCTCAAGTTCTGTTCCACAGACGAAAGATTAGAGTTCAGCCCATGAATGTTTGAATAGTGAAGAGTGAAAGAAGCAGATCTATTGGGAGGTGCAAGGTTAGGAGCAGAACCATTACTACCACCAGGCGTGTCTGCCCTCAAGCCAATGGTGGAGTCAAATGGTGGAATAGAAGTAAAATGGATGCTTAATGTTTCAAGGACATCAGCACTAAAACATGATTTCATATTATTCAATTCATCCTTGGCTCTTCATCCTCTCTTACACTGTAATACGCATTAGTTGTTGCCGGATTGGTTGGTCATATCCGATAGGAAAATGTTATTATTATTTTGAATTCATTTTTAAATGACATATAGGGAAATATTGTTGAGAAAAAAAAGTCTGAAAGACCTTCAAGAATTCAAAGAAGTGTTCATTAGACGATACAGAACACAGGAAGAGATGGGAAAGATCAAAAACTTGTTGCAAGAGGCAAGAAGGTTAAATGATGAAAGAAATGAAGAACAGAAGAAAAATTTTCGTTACAGAGTTCTTCCAGACAAAGGGGAGATAAAGAAGATAATGACAGAAGATCAGGGGATGGGGCCTCATTAAGATTGTTATACACAAATGCTGATGGATTAGCTGGTAAGGCAGTAGAATTAAAATATAGGATTCACAACAGTAAGGCAGATATAGTAGCAATTACAGAGACTAAGTTGAGTGAGGACATAAACAATGTCACAGTTTTTCCTAAGGGCTTCAGAATACTAAGGGTTGAAAGATCTGAGAGGACTGGTGGAGGGATAGCACTGCTCATAAGTGAAAGGATTCAAGTTGAAGAAATAAACTTGGCTATAGAAAGTGAGTTCAAGGAATTTCTTGTTTCTCGCATAAATACTGGGTCAGAGAGCATTATAATAACTGTTGTATATAACCCACCAAGGAACCAAAATAGGCTTGAAGTTTATGAGGAAAGTCATATAGGTACTATTGAAGTCATAAACTCAGTTGTTAACATGGCACGGGAAAAAAAATGTAGGATTTTGATTATGGGAGACTTTAATCATAAAGAGATAGATTGGATAAATCTTGACCCACACAGTGGTGAGGACTCATTCGGGGCAAGATTCCTAGATTGCGTACAAGGGAATTTCCTACACCAACATGTAGTGGAACCAACAAGGGCCAGGGGTGGGGATGAGCCATCACTACTTGATCTAGTGTTCACAGATAATGTGTTGGATATTGAAAAAATTGAGTATGAACCACCAATTGGAAAGAGTGACCACTGTGTGTTGTTGATGGAGTATATCATTGAAGATATTCTTCCTGAGAGTAGAGGCACTGAGGACATGAGGAGGAACTATCCGAAAGGAGATTACATCAAAATGAATGAGCTTTTTGCAGTTATTGACTGGAGAACCATATTTTACAACAAATCTGTACAAGAAATGTATGACATCTTTTGTGAGAAATATGGGAAGATAGTAGATTGCTGCATACCTGTCACCAAAGTAGGTGTAATTCATGCCAGAGAGAAATGGTTCGATAATGGGTGTAAAAGAGCTAAGGAGTGGAGAGACAAATGCTGGAAAAGGTATAGGAGGAGAAAAAACTTAAATGCCTGGCAAACCTACAAAAGAGCAAGAAATGACTACCTAAGTAAAAGGAGAGAGGCAGAGAGAGGCTATGAGAGGGACATCACCAGGAAGGCTAAAGAAAATCCCAAGCTTTTCCACAGCTTTATCAGAGGAAAACTGAAGGTAAAAGAACAGGTTTTAAGGCTAAAGAGAGCAGATGGAAGCATCACTGAGACGGATGAAGAGATCTGCAAAGAATTGAACAAGGAGTTTCAGTCAGTATGTACAGTAGAAAATACCCCACCCCCTCAGATTGCAGTGATAGAAGCTCAAGGGCCGGTATTAGAGAACATCAACCTTACAGCCACAGAGGTATGCAAAGCGCTGATGGATTTAGATGTTCATAAAGCTACAGGTCCTGATGACATATCCCCTCATGTACTTAAAAATGCGCAAACACAATATCAGTGGCACTAAGTATCATATTTAAAAAGTCACTGGAGTCGGGGGAGATTCCAAGATGCTGGAAACAAGCAAATGTGATACCTATCTTCAAAAAGGGAAGGAGGGATATGGCTCTGAACTATAGACCAGTTTCCTTGACCAGCATAGTTTGCAAAGTTATGGAGAAACTACTAAGGAAACATATCTCTCTTCACTTGGAATCCTTCAACTTTTTGTCAGTGAGGCAACATGGCTTCAGAGAAGGTAGATCAACAGTAACAAACTTATTAGAATTTTGTGATGAGGTAAGCCAAATCTTACAGGAAAGAGAGGGCTGGACAGATTGCATATTCCTAGACTTCCAGAAAGCGTTTGACACTGTTCCACATGGGAGACTTATTAGGAAGCTGCAATCAATGGCTAGAATAGGTGGATGTTTTGGAATGGATAAAAACTTACTTAGAAGGAAGAGAACAGAGGGTTAGTGTAAGACACTCAGTGTCTGAATGGAGAAGAGTTAGTCGTGGAGTTCCACAGGGTTCAGTTTTAGGGCCACTTTTGTTCCTTGTATATGTAAATGACCTACCAGAGTCTGTAAATTCATTCATGAATATGTTTGCAGATGATGCAAAGATTGTGAAGAAAGTAAAAAACGAGAACAATGGTAGAGAACTTCAGGAGGATCTAAATAATCTGCATGAGTGGTCAGAAAAGTGGCTAATGAAATTCAATACTTCAAAATGTAAGGTAATGAGAATGGGTACAAGTGCAAGAAGGCCCAAGCTTGACTACTCAGTGGCTGGAGTACAACTTCAAGAGACAGAAAATGAGAGAGATCTAGGAGTAAACATACTGGCAGATTTGTCTCCAGAAATACATATAAATGGCATAGTAAGGGCAGCATATGCATTCTTATCAAATGTAAGGGTAGCCTTCAGGCACATGGACAAGGAAATGTTCAGAAATATTTATGTAACCTATGTAAGGCCAAAACTCGAATATGCAGCCCCCTTTTGGAATCCACACTTGAAAAAGCACATAGCTAAGCTTGAAAAAGTTCAAAGACATGCCACGAAACTGGTGCCAGAAATACGCAATCTCAGTTATGATGAGAGGCTGAGGGAATTAGACTTACCATCACTCGAAGCTAGAAGAGTGAGGGGGGATATGGTGACAGTCTTTAAATTCCTTCATGGTTATGATAGAGTGGATAGGGATCGATATTTTGATATGGCTGGCTCTAGAACTAGAGGTCATAGTTTGAAGCTTCGTAAGAAAACTTCTTTGCAGGATGTAAGAAAATACTTTTTCAGTGTAAGAGTAGTTGATAATTGGAATTGGCTAAGCGAGGAGGTAGTTAATGCTATCTCAATCCATAGTTTTAAGGACAGGTATGATAAGTATCACTAAGTATAAAATGGAAGCGATCAGGAGACGGGAAGATACGAGCTTTGGGCTCTTTCCCGTAAACACAATTAGGTAATCACAATTAGGTAATCACACACACACACACACACACACACACACACACACACAGAGAGATTAAGGAAAACATTGAACAGTTCAGAAAAGAGTTCTAGGAGCTGAATATGGAAAATGATGTTATGAAAACTTCCTTTGCTGATGCACTACAGGGGAATGTGGCAGTAAAAGAGGCTGTAAAGGTGGTGGCACTGGAAAACATACAAACAGTTGACTATAAAGAGACAGTAATCTAAAAAATGAAAGACGTTGTGATGGAAAGGGCAAACCCACTCATCAGACAGGCACTTGATAAGGAGAAGACAGTGATTATCTCAGGCATAAGTGAATTACAGGAGCCAACATGGCAGGGGAGACTTGAAGAGAATAAAGCTAGGGTTGTAGACCTGATAAGAAAGCTTGGAGTAGTATGTGGTCCTGAGGATATTGTAAACATACACCAGCTAGGTAAATATTCGAGGGAAGGAAAGCCGAGACCAACAAAAGTAACCTTTGAGAGAGGGGAAACATGTAGGGAAATATTGTTGAGAAAAAAAGTCTAAAAGACCTTCAAGAATTCAAAGAAGTGTTCATTAGATGATACAGAACACAGGAAGAGATGGGAAAGATCAAAAACTTGTTGCAAGAGGCAAGAAGGTTAAATGATGAAAGAAATGAAGAAGAAAAGAAAAATTTTCATTACAGAGTTCTTCCAGACAAAGGGGAGATAAAGAAGATAATGACAGAAGATCAGGGGATGGGGCCTCATTAAGATTGTTATACACAAATGCTGATGGATTAGCTGGTAAGGCAGTAGAATTAAAATATAGGATTCACAACAGTAAGGCAGATATAGTAGCAATTACAGAGACTAAGTTGAGTGAGGACATAACAGTGTCACAGTTTTTCCTAAGGGCTTCAGAATACTAAGGGTTGAAAGATCTGAGAGGACTGGTGGAGGGATAGCACTGCTCATAAGTGAAAGGATTCAAGTTGAAGAAATAAACTTGGCTATAGAAAGTGAGTTCAAGGAATTTCTTGTTGCTCGCATAAATACTGGGGCAGATAGCATTATAATAACTGTTGTATACAACCCACCAAGGAACCAAAATAGGCTTGAAGTTTATGAGGAAAGTCATATAGGTACTATTGAAGTCATAAACTCAGTTGTTAACATGGCACGGGAAAAAAATGTAGGATTTTGATTATGGGAGACTTTAATCATAAAGAGATAGATTGGATAAATCTTGACCCACACAGTGGTGAGGACTCATTCGGGGCAAGATTCCTAGATTGCGTACAAGGGAATTTCCTACACCAACATGTAATGGAACTAACAAGGTCCAGGGGTGGGGATGAGCCATCACTACTTGATCTAGTGTTCACAGATAATGTGTTGGATATTGAAAAAATTGAGTATGTACCACCAATTGGAAAGAGTGACCACTGTGTGTTGTTGATGGAGTATATCATTGAAGATATTCTTCCTGAGAGTAGAGGCACTGAGGACATGAGGAGGAACTATCCGAAAGGAGATTACATCAAAATGAATGAGCTTTTTGCAGTTCTTGACTGGAGAACTTTATTTTACAACAAATCTGTACAAGAAATGTATGACATCTTTTGTGAGAAATATGGGAAGATAGTAGATTGCTGCATACCTGTCACCAAAGTAGGTGTAATTCATGTCAGAGAGAAATGGTTCGATAATGGGTGTAAAAGAGCTAAGGAGTGGAGAGACAAATGCTGGAAAAGGTAGAGGAGGAGAAAAAACATAAATGCCTGACAAACCTACAAAAGAGCAAGAAATGACTACCTAAGTAAAAGGAGAGAGGCAGAGAGAGACTATGAGAGGGACATCACCAGGAAGGCTAAAGAAAATCCCAAGCTTTTCCACAGCTTTATCAGAGGAAAACTGAAGGTAAAAGAACAGGTTTTAAGGCTAAAGAGAGCAGATGGAAGCATCACTGAGACGGATGAAGAGATCTGCAAAGAATTGAACAAGGAGTTTCAGTCAGTATTTACGGTAGAAAATACCCCACCCCCTCAGATTGCAGTGATAGAAGCTCAAGGGCCGGTATTAGAGAACATCAACCTTACAGCCACAGAGGTATGCAGAGCGCTGATGGATTTAGATGTTCATAAAGCTACAGGTCCTGATGACATATCCCCTCATGTGCTAAAAAAATGCGTAAACACAATATCAGTGGCACTAAGTATCATATTTAAAAAGTCACTGGAGTCAGGGGAGATTCCAAGATGCTGGAAACAAGCAAATGTGATACCTATCTTCAAAAAGGGAAGGAGGGATACGACTCTGAACTAGAGACCAGTTTCCTTGACCAGCATAGTTTGCAAAGTTATGGAGAAACTACTAAGGAAACATATCTCTCTTCACTTGGAATCCTTCAACTTTTTGTCAGTGAGGCAACATGGCTTCAGAGAAGGTAGATCAACAGTAACAAACTTACTAGAATTTTATGATGAGGTAAGCCAAATCTTACAGGAAAGAGAGGGCTGGGCAGATTGCATATTCCTAGACTTCCAGAAAGCGTTTGACACTGTTCCACATGGGAGACTTATTAGGAAGCTGCAATCAATGGCTAGAATAGGTGGAAATGTTTTGGAATGGATAAAAACTTACTTAGAAGGAAGGGAACAGAGGGTTAGAGTAAGACACTCAGTGTCTGAATGGAGAAGAGTTAGTAGTGGAGTTCCACAGGGTTCAGTTTTAGGGCCACTTTTGTTCCTTGTATATGTAAATGACCTACCAGGGTCTGTAAATTCATTCATGAATATGTTTGCAGATGATGCAGAGATTGTGAAGAAAGTAAAAAACGAGAACAATGGTAGAGAACTTCAGGAGGATCTAAATAATCTGCATGAGTGGTCAGAAAAGTGGCTAATGGAATTCAATACTTCAAAATGTAAGGTAATGAGAATGGGTACAAGTGCAAGAAGGCCCAAGCTTGACTACTCAGTGGCTGGAGTACAACTTCAAGAGACAGGAAATGAGAGAGATCTAGGAGTAAACATACTGGCAGATTTGTCTCCAGAAATACATATAAATGGCATAGTAAGGGCAGCATATGCATTCTTATCAAATGTAAGGGTAGCCTTCAGGCACATGGACAAGGAAATGTTCAGAAATATTTATGTTACCTATGTGAGGCCAAAACTCGAATATGCAGCCCCCTTTTGGAATCCGCACTTGAAAAAGCACATAGCTAAGCTTGAAAAAGTTCAAAGACATGCCACGAAACTGGTGCCAGAAATACGCAATCTCAGTTATGTTGAGAGGCTGATGGAATTAGACTTACCATCACTCGAAGCTAGAAGAGTGAGGGGGGATATAGTGACAGTCTTTAAATTCCTTCATGGTTATGATAGAGTGGATAGGGATCGATATTTTGATATGGCTGGCTCTAGAACTAGAGGTCATAGTTTGAAGCTTCGTAAGAAAACTTCTTTGCAGGATGTAAGAAAATACTTTTTCAGTGTAAGAGTAGTTGATAATTGGAATTGGCTAAGCGAGGAGGTAGTTAATGCTATCTCAATCCATAGTTTTAAGGACAGGTATGATCAGTATCACTAAGTATAAAATGGAAGCGATCAGGAGACGGGAAGATACGAGCTTTGGGCTCTTTCCCGTAAACACAATTAGGTAATCACAACTAGGTAATCACACACACACACACACACACACACACACACACACACACACATATATATATATATATATATATATATATATATATATATATATATATATATATATATATGTGTGTGTGTGTGATTACCTAATTGTAATTACCTAATTGTGTTTACGGGAAAGAGCCCAAAGCTCGTATCTTCCCGTCTCCTGATCGGTTCCATTTTAGACTTAGTGATACTTATCATACCTGTCCTTAAAACTATGGATTGAGATAGCATTAACTACCTCCTCGCTTAGCCAATTCTAATTATCAACTACTCTTACACTGAAAAAGTATTTTCTTATTTCCCTATCCACTCTATCATAACCATGAAGGAATTTAAAGACTGTCACCATATCCCCCCTCACTCTTCTAGCTTCGAGTGATGGTAAGTCTAATTCCCTCAGCCTCTCATCATAACTGAGATTGCGTATTTCTGGCACCAGTTTCGTGGCATGTCTTTGAACTTTTTCAAGCTTAGCTATGTGCTTTTTCAAGTGCGGATTCCAAAAGGGGGCTGCATATTCGAGTTTTGGCCTCACATAGGTTACATAAATATTTCTGAACATTTCCTTGTCCATGTGCCTGAAGGCTACCCTTACATTTGATAAGAATGCATATGCTGCCCTTACTATGCCATTTATATGTATTTCTGGAGACAAATCTGCCAGTATGTTTACTCCTAGATCTCTCTCATTTTCTGTCTCTTGAAGTTGTACTCCAGCCACCGAGTAGTCAAGTTTGGGCCTTCTTGCACTTGTACCCATTCTCATTACCTTACATTTTGAAGTATTGAATTTTATTAGCCACTTTTCTGACCACTCATGCAGATTATTTAGATCCTCCTGAAGTTCTCTACCATTGTTCTCGTTTTTTACTTTCTTCACAATCTTTGCATCATCTGCAAACATATTCATGAATGAATTTACAAACTCTGGTAGGTCATTTACATATACAAGGAACAAAAGTGGCCCTAAAACTGAACCCTGTGGAACTCCACTACTAACTCTTCTCCATTCAGACACTGAGTGTCTTACTCTAACCCTCTGTTCTCTTCCTTCTAAGTAAGTTTTTATCCCTTCCAAAACATTTCCACCTATTCTAGCCATTGATTGCAGCTTCCTAATAAGTCTCCCATGTGGAACAGTGTCAAACGCTTTCTGGAAGTCTAGGAATATGCAATCTGCCCAGCCCTCTCTTTCCTGTAAGATTTGGCTTACCTCATCATAAAATTCTAATAAGTTTGTTACTGTTGATCTACCTTCTCTGAAGCCATGTTGCCTCACTGACAAAAAGTTGAAGGATTCCAAGTGAAGAGAGATATGTTTCCTTAGTAGTTTCTCCATAACTTTGCAAACTATGCTGGTCAAGGAAACTGGTCTATAGTTCAGAGCCGTATCCCTCCTTCCCTTTTTGAAGATAGGTATCACATTTGCTTGTGTGTGTGTGCGTGAGTGTGTGTTTACACACACACACACACACACACACATATATATATATATATATATATATATATATATATATATATATATATATATATAACTGGTTTTACTATACAGCCTAAAAAGGTAGGAAAAGGCCCCTTAATGAGAGCAACTTGTGGTTTCCTGTTGTTTTCTTTAACGGACCATCTACTGCAAGAGTGTGTGTGCGTGTGTGCAAATTTTTGTGAATAGCATAAGTGTTTGTGCCTTCAATTGCAAATGGAATAAAAGGGCATTTTATATTTCTTGGTTTTCGTTGTTTAATTATAAGTTGTTCCTTGTATAGACCAGGAGGTCTCAAACTTTTTCCCGTTAAGTACCCTCCGAGCTATAAAACCATCTACCCGTATCCCATTAATCTGACACCGAATATGGAATTGTAATATAGTAAAATTAATGCATTATACATTGATTCTGCAATGGCTATCAAGATTTGATATAAATTAATATGACATTATTAAGTAGAAGCATCAACTTCACTAGCAATTTAAAAAAAAGATCGTGCAAAATACTTTTTCGTGAGCCATATAAGTACTCCTGGAAAAATTCCTGCGAACCGCCAGGCACCTGCATTACCTGCCCAACGTTTCCTCTCACTTACTTGTCATGAATGGGAAAAACAGACTTCCCTATTCGTGTAAGAATCATGTTTAAAAATAACTATACTCTGTGTGCATGTAAATCTCGTTTCTGTCACTTCCTTGTTTTAGAAATTCGTTTCAAAAGTTTGACAGGAATGTGAAGAATGCTAATGAGACCGAAAGGAGCTGATAATGGCTTCGCCACACACACACACACACACACACACACACACACACACACACACACACACACACACACACACACACACACACACACACACACACACACACACACACACACACACACACATACACACATTGGCAAATGTCAAGAGTTGAGAGGCATCATTTTAGAAAACATC